>KN884489.1:34781-63545 GCA_000934455.1 Apostichopus parvimensis
TTGTTTACATTTGCAGGGCGAGGTCTTCCATTTCATTGTCTTGTAAACCAGACTGCAAGGCTGACCTCGTTAATCCCCAAAATTTCTGTGGTTTATACTTTTTCTTCACCGCTGTGAATTTCCATCCCATATGACTTGCGCAGCTGCGACATTGTAAGATTGTCCAAGCGAATCTGAAAAGTTTAAAAGAACAAATGTTGAAATTTCAGTGACCAATTGGTTTGGATTAAATGCTAGCATTTCTCAGAATACATTACTATCAAAGAAGCAGTCATTCAGAGGCAAAACTGAGGTAGTATATGGTTTTTCTCAAAATGTTTGATTCAAACCAAATGAAGGCCTGACAGATGGGCAAAGGGCCGGGTGGGCTACATGCCAGGGGCTCTTGGTCAATTTATAGGGGAACCAGGGGAAGATGTGATGGATAATAACTCATTCTCAGTTTCATTATATTCTAAAGGAAAACTCATGACTGCAAGATGGGAACTGGTAGTTTATTCTTCCCCAGGACACCACCCCCCACCCCACCCCCTGGCTCTTGAAGCCACTGGCCCAATGGCAGGAAAGTATCATACAGGGTTGGTAAGATATGAAAAGCCACTCTGAATATGTTGAGAGCAGTATAATTGTTGATTACGATGGCTTATTTCCTCCGATTTGATCAGTTGGATGCTGTGACGATGGAAAATCTGAAAATGGCAAACTCACCCGGGAAACCAACTATTTTCAGTTGATGGTCGTCCAAGAAGGTTGAGATTCTGAGCTTTGTAGAGGGTGATAGTTTCATGGATATACCCTCCAGGATTAACGTAAGCTGCCATTGGACCATCCAAAGACATACTACCAAAAAAACATCATAAAATATGAAATTAAATAACTGATCGAATGAGAGAGATGGTCTGCCTAGTGTAAAGGGTTAATTGTTTAATAAATTGCTGCTGGGGATTACATAAATTCCCCATAGAAACTATAGACCTATGCCTCATGTCATGTAATAGTATGGAATATATTTATTTTTTTTACTCTGTTAAGCTCCTTTAAGTCTCTTATAGCAACCCTGGAAATATTCCCCAGACTTCAAGGCATCACAGAGTTCGAGGCATCCCAGGGAGGTTGATCACTCTGAATTTACTCACCCGCTATTATTAAGAACATGTTAATATATTCTTTAAGCAAATTTCTATAATTAATAAAATCATGACGATCTGATATTTTAAATGCCAGATGTTCTTTCCTTGATGACATGTTTGTACACAGAGCTTGCATGGAAAGATAATTTCTTCACTAGTGAATTGGCTCCTTGGAATAATTGACTCATTAATAGTAATACTTATAGGAGTGTACTCTCATTCCACCCATGGTGACCCTGTTAAAGGCATCCCATTGAAGATATCTCCCTCAACCTGCAATTAATAGTGAGTCCATGCATTTCTTCAAATCTTGAATTATTACTCAAATCAGAAGGTTCTCACATTTCATACGTTTAGTTTATAGCACGCTCCAAAGGTTTGCTTTTATTTTCCACCATTTGTATGCATTTATGAATAAATTGCTAGAAGGAGAAGAAGAGAATAAACAATGTCAAATGAACTTCATCTTTTTTTTATCCTTTTCTAAATGGAATCTTGAAGCCATGATTTCTATAGGCTTCCATAGTTTAACACACAATCAACCCCCAATGAAATAAGGCTGCCTAACAGTGTCAAGGGGACTGACGGATTAGCTACAAGGTAAAAAAAAGAATATGGTTTGTTGAGGATTCTAGACGGCCTACTTCATTGAAGAGACAATGTATGTTTCCACTTGACAATTCAAGAATGCTGATTGAAAGATTAAACTGCTAATAAAGTACAGTAGCAAGGACACTGTAATATTTTGGATTTCTGGATGCCAATCGGGTTGAGTTTATCTACATCTCAGATAATGAAAGGGCATGCATCAGCAGTGATGCTGTACTCAAAGTTGCCATAAAATTTGTCCTTAGTAATTAACCTTTGACCTTCAATTCCCTGAGTATCCCAAACTTGAGTTGGTACCAGCTGAAAGCTGAGTAAGCTTTTAAAACATAAAAAATATTTCACAATAAAATAATAGATTATTTCCCAAATTACCTGAAAACATCATTCTTGTTACCGACATGAGTTTGGCAGTTCTTGCACCGCAGTACCGTACACTGTGGAAATGACCAAAGAACACCTCACTTAGATGAATCTTGGCACAGAAATTGCAAATTGCATCATTAAATACCACACAATACTACAGGGCTCAATATACACTATATCATATTTAAGTACCAATCGTTTGCATATTAGGCAAGCAGCTGGAGCATTGCTTGAAAGAAAAATTTCAACTATTTATGAACGCATTACTTGCACGCTTAAAATGAGCTACTACTGGCCTGCAAAACTACGCACTTAGACTTCACTTGCATGCAAAAGCGAGAGTACAATATTGCACATTTCATGTGGTTACATTGTGAGAAAAACCTACAGTTACACATACTTTGCAAGCAATTGAAACCTTTCTGGCAAGTAGGTGAAAAATGCAAGTAGGGCAACATACTTCAAACAGGTTTCCTAAAATGTTCGACTAGAAGTAAATGCTCTCGTGCTATAGACTGATACTCAATGACAACCAAATAACTGCATTCAAGTCAGTTCATTAAAATACAGAAATATAAAACTCTAAGCAGAGACTGATTGACTGAAAAGTTGAGCCTTAATGATAGAATACCTTATGAGGACCAATACTTACAATACTTTTGGGACTAAGAAATACTCATTCAAAACAAACTTGTAATATGCAAAGAAATGGAACAGTGTTTGCCAATTATTTAACCTTACATACATAGTCTTTTAGCAGTATTAGTAATACAGTTGTTTTATTAATATTTGGATACTTGCTTCTGACATTTATTGTATAATATGTTGTATAGTTGTCATGTCATAATTTTGGTGGGTGAGGTACAGTAATGTGTAAACTGCCTCAAGTCTCCAGTGATGCTTATAAAGAAACATATAACCTCCCAAAAGGAATGAAAATTAATCGTAAATGTTTGATAGATGCTTCGATCAAAGTGGTTTCACAACATTTGCCAAAACAATGTGGAACCACTAAGACTAAATGGACTAGTTTTTTTTCTAAAGCATCTACATAGATAATGACCAATGCTGTAAGCTGACTCACCTCTTTAAGTAAGTTTAATTCTGCTCGTAGTCTCTGGACAGCCGATTCCACTTTCAGTAAGGCTACCCTCTGCTTGTCCTCCAGGGGGAGCTTGCTAGCCACCCAGTAGGAAAAGTCTAATCAAAACAATGACAATCATTAATGTTTTTAATATTTCATATCTTATAAGAAACAAAGGTAGCAAGGAAACCCTTAAAGCGCCTCATTTTCCACATAGCTGAAGTGATAGCCTACCAAAAATGACATTAAAACTGCCAAAAATATCAACTTTTTCTCTTAAAGCTACACTTTGTGCTGGGTTGTAATTTGGATCATTCTCAACGGTCCTTCCCAACTCCGAGTGGTTACAGCCAGCAGGTCAGCCCTTATTATTGATCTATTAAGCAAATCAGATCATTACTGAAGATTTCATGACCACAAATTGACTTATTGGTTTATTTTTTCATTTTCAAACCATTTGAGGTTTATGCCTAATGATATTCCTGATGAGACCTTTGTGACCACAAGACACAGTTTGCTTTCTAGTTCTTTACTGGTGGAATACAGTATGTGCCTTCAGATTATGTAAATACAAAATAAAGCATTAAAGAGAAACAAACCGGTGTTGCAGCAGAAAGTCTACTCAGTGATCTGGAAAAATGTCTGACATAATCATCAAATTAGTTATAACTGAACAATGCTCCATAATCCAAAGAGCTATAGACCTCAGTTGTTGGGGGAACCAAACATGTTAAAAAGTCTATTACATTTGTGATATATCCCAATAAGTACACACATACAAATCAAGATAAACTGCATCATATTTATAAGAATAACTTTCCTTCAAATGCTGCCCAACAACATATACTACAGTATTTTGTATGTATGTATGTATATTAGATCCTCCTGCAAGCAGGAACTCGCGAAGAAGCCTCATTGGCTTATCAAAGCCGCAAGCTGACCGAAGTCAGTCTCTTACATTCATATTTAACGTACATGATTATGAATTGTTAATGGTCAACTCTGTAACTGGACGACATACATTAACCTGGGAGTGACTCGAACCGGGGACCTTATGATTGAAAGGCACCGGCATTAACCACTGAGTTAACCACTTTTGTAATGTCTTATCAAGTCCACATATGATACAATACAAGCCGTTGGCTGTCTCAATGATAAGACAAAGAATTTGTGTCCACAAATTCCATTTCGAATAGAAACTCATGAGCTAATGGGACTGCCAATAAAAAAAAACAACTCATCTGCAGATCAATGAAGAGGATATTTACAAACCTCTCTATGTTTGGTATCACTGAAACAAGATAAAAACTCAAACAATTTGAGGAGTTTAGGACTAACCTACTGCATTTGCAGGGACAGCATCTAAACTCATCGATCCTTCGTACCAACTCCTTAATTCAGACTTGATGTGGAACATCAGCAGTTCCTGATGAAATAAGAGTATAAAGATATCAAAACTGAAGAAAATAAATACAATGGAAGTGTACCACTCAAAGAAGTTTACTTGCTATTCAAAGGACAAATAAAGAACTGAATACATGGTAGCAAGTTTCTCTCAACCCTAACTATGGTGGTCATCTTGTGAAACAGGTGAGTTTATCACATTCTCATCTTTATTGTAATATTTCATTGTTCTGACACTCTTTCAAAGTTAAAAACATAAATTGAATTTCCACACAATTTTGGATATCCTGCAGTGTTTTGCATGTCTTTCAATGTTGCTATCACAGTCTTAGAAGGACTTATTTCTATTGAGAAAGAAACCCCACTTGACAGAGGTACCTTCTCATAATTGACTGCAGCCTAACAACCTACACTCTACAAGCCTCCATTGGCAAACCATAACTGAAGCCAATAATATTAGTGATAGAGACAAAACTTGACGATACCGTGAAATTACTTGGAATGTTACAGTCGGTTTCGTGACATTTAGAGGCCATGGCATAAAAAATGTAATCACCATTTAGCTGCAGCATCAGATATTGTTTCAAAATCAGTGAGATTAATGACAAATTAAGTTGAGGTTGTTCGACAACATATTTGCATTGTACGTTCAATATTTGTCTTGGTTGCTAGGGATCTTATGAGTTTGATTTTATACTTTTATTTTTGCCTCTAGAAATCTGATCACACATCATTAACTACTCTTGACTTTAATGCCCTTTCTGGAAAACAAGCGGTTCAGATTGCTGAAAATTTTAATAATTCCCTCTTCAAGATGATTAGATGATAAATATTTTCATGCATATAGACAATGGGTTTTTGTTAGACCTGCAAGCGAATGGGAGAAGTCTAAGTACAAGATTCATCACGTCAAGATTAACTGTTCCAAGAAGATATCAAAAGCAAGATGGAAGAGATATGATAACAGGTCATGCTTAGACTGTTAACATTTGTCACTAATTCCCCAGAAACTTTAAACATTCTATCGAATTAAGTTGCAAGAAATACTCACTTTGGAAAGATTTCATACAGATAAAGACCAAAAATATAAAAAAATGTTACTAAAAGCAAAACAGAAAAAGGAAAACTGTCTACCAAACAGTGGATACAATGGTGCCAAAATTTACACTCTGTTGATCAGGCAACAAAATCATGGAAGTTGTTTGACTTCAAAACATTACAATGACAGATGTTGTTACTTACACTATCATACATTTCATACACAAATGCTGGTACAGATGTTAGAGACGCTTCGTGATAATGCCTTCTCCTTCTCTTTCTCCTCCAAACTGCTGCATCTTCTATACCAGTCGATGAAGATGCAACAGCTGCTGATCTTCGGGCACGATATGATTTCAGTCGGACATCTTCCAAAGGATCTGTTACAACTTTTTCTTCCAGTATCAGAACTTTGCCCATCATAATGCTATGGAATCAAGAAAATATGTGTAATTTCTAATAGCCCAACGGAGTGAAAGCGCACCCATGACGGCCTAAATAAAAAATCCCTCAAATCCGCTGGAGCATTAAAAACTTTTTACTTGATAGCATAAACTACCCCATTAGGAGTCATCGTTGAGCGCACCTCATTAATTGACTAGCCACCATATGATTGTAAACACAAGTGCTGGCCCACTGAAATAGTACACAGTGTTTAATCATGAATTTGTGCGAGGAGCGTTCAGTATGGCCAGCATTACCAATTCCGGTAGATATTCAATCTCCCTTTTTTGGCCAAAAACAGGGGACTCGGGTGGTATTTGCTATAGGCAGGGAAGATCATAATGGCCAGTGAAAGACATCCACCACAACCCAAGAAGACAAGCAAACAGATTAAGAAGATTAACACTAATAACAATCAAGCTACTACGTATGGTTGTGTTTAAAGAATGATGGTAACAATGGGTGTCTGTAACAGATTGTCATGGAAACTAAACATGGGGGGGGGGGGGCAGGCAATCTGGTGCTAATTGAACTAACCTAATGTAAAGTCAATACTGAAATGAAACCAGTTGCTTTATAAAATATCTGACACTTCTGAGATAAACCAACGATGGATGTTTACTTTTTCTTCTTTTCTTTATTGCAATACCAAAGAAGGAGAGATTAAGTACCCATCCAGCTGTCTGTGTGAATCCATGACTCTAAACCGCTGCCTCCCGATGACCTTGAGTCTCATCCTCTCCACGCCTCCTTCATCTTCTTCCTTGGAGCTTATTATCTCTCCAGTCGTCCCCACATTGGTCACTGACATCTCGCCAGAAGATTCCCTACTGTAGATGGACACAACATAGAATAGATACTCTTTAGATACTGTAGCATCACAATAAATACACTTTTGCTGCTTTTCTGTGTATCACTTGCACCATTCCAAAAACACTCTTTATCTTCTTCTTGTTTTTTATTTTAATGTTCCACTCAGGGCTGTCACTAGTTTTGTAAACAGGAAAATAATTGCCAGGTGCCTTTGAGATCCTGTTCTGGATACCCAATTGGTATTTGACATCCACTTGTATTCTCAAAGGGGATTTTTTGACTTTTCTATGTCAGGTATTTGACTTAAAACAGTGACTATATTTACATGTTCTACACAACAATCTACAGTACCAACCCCCTTCCATCATTCACATCTGACTTTCATAAATCGTCTAGGTCTTAAGTTTTCTGAACGGCAAACATGGACGTTGGTCGTCCGATATACTAGGGCTAAACTTTTTCAAAGTAAGCAAACAGGTAAAAACATATTCAAGGACCTACAGGTGCTTCCAAAGTGTGCTCTATTACATTCACTCTGATGGTAGCTTAAGGCCGCAAGAAAGGAAGAGTTTACACTAAAGAAAAAAAACATGTACAGTATATACATGAATGGTACCAATTGCCAAACAATTCTCACCCAGTTGCAAATACTTTGTTTAAAAGCTCTCAAAAATACTAGAAAGTATAATTTCTTCAGCAGAAGTTTATGAGATCAGACTTAATAACATAAGGTTGTCTCAAATTGTGATCATCTTACTGTAGCCTTATCCCTTCGTTATCAGTTCACTAAAGAGCCTTACTCCTCTGTTTTTAACTGTCACAGCTCTTCTTCTCCCCCGAGCTGATAAACTCCCCCCCCCCCTCACTCTAGACCTTCCTGGCAATCCCCTCTCTGTGATTCGTTCCAACTCTCCTCTTCTCTTCTTTATAGTATCATTCTGGCTCTTACACAAGTAAAACAGCAAAAATACAGACAATGCAACAAATTTCCCTGAGCAGCCATCGCCCATTCCTTAGAGAAAGCATTTATTCAAAAAATCAACCGTTTCTCTGCCGATTGATCTTTTGTTATACCGGCCACCTTACCTGAGGGAACCGGCTCCTTGGGGTCAAACAGAGTCATACCAATTATTGTTTGTTAAGGTTTTCTGGTGGATATGCTAACACATCACAATCACCCCTGGTTCCTCCAGATATACCCATGCCCTCAACTTCCCCCAAGCTTGTGTTCTGAAAGCACACGCCAGTCATACAGCATTCCAAAAAGTCATACCCATCATATTCTTGTGTTAAGGTTTTCTGGTGGATATGCTAACACATCACATTCACCCCTGGTTCCTCCAGATATACCCATGCCCTCAACTTCCCCCAAGCTTGTGTTCTGAAAGCACACACCAGTCATACAGCATTCCAAAAGTCATACCCATCAAATTCTTGTGTTAATGTTTTTTGTGGGCATGCTAACCACATCACCTTCACCCCTGGCTACTCCAGATGGCATATACCCATGCCTTCAATTTCCCCATGCAAATGTTCTGAAAGCACTCACCAGTCATACAGCATTCCAAAAGTCATGCCCATCATATTCTTGTGTTAAGATTTTCTGGTGGATATGCTAACACATCACCTTCACCCCTGGCTCCTCCAGATGGTATATACACATGCCCTCAACTTCCCCCATGCTCAAGTTTTTAAAGGTAGTCAGTTTAGGCCTCACATTACAGCACGCTATAATTGCTAGAAGTTTGCAAAAAGTATCTTTCCTGGAGTCCTTTACTCTCCAAATCGTTCTCAGACATTGTTAAGGAACACACAAGATGACTGAATGCCCCAGTGAGGAAAACTTCCTCGTACTGTAGGTTGCAATAAACACAGTTTAAGAATTTTGACCAAGGTGACCATACTTGAATATCTAGCATATTTGAGGCCAATACAGCATACTTTTAAACACTCACCAGTCATACAGCATTCCAAAAGTCCTGTTGTTTCCCAAGACTGATCTAATCATGGCGATATGTCTCTGGTTGAATATATGGAAGGGTATGGTTTGACCAGGGGTCAATATAACTCCAGGCATCTTCATCAAAGGCATTGTAACAAAACTATCATCGTCTAAAACAGTCCTTCCACTGTGATCTTCCATGTCATTACCCAAATACTAAACCAGAAAAGAAAAACAAACATGAAAAAGGGACTCACAACATGTGAACCTTTGGTTCACATATTACTGTGTTTGTCACTAGCCTCTGGAAATATTCTAAATTCCTCCTCTCTCTTTTTTCACTATGTTCAAACTTAAGTGATGCATCACTAAATAGGGTACAGGTAAATAGGATAAAAGCAGTTAAAGGGAGAGTATTCAGGTTGCTGAACTTGATTACTTAAAGGCATTGAAGACACGCCCCAAACCACGTGCGACAATCTGAAAAAGTTAACTTTCTGTTGCTTACAAGTGACGTTTTGTTTGTGTCGCTACAAAATGCAGACAGTAATGAAACGTGATACCCTTGTTATCTTTAGCTGGACCTGAGCTGTCCATCGCTGTATCATTTATACACTGTGCTGTGGGTATTGACCGCAGCTGTACAGTATGTTCTGACTGTACACTAGTGTCTAATTACCGACGGTAGCAAGCTGTGTGTGTATTTTCTGGGATCGATGGTGGTGTCTAACACTGCTGTTACACCTCATTCGAAACTAGGTCAAATAACCTGCATTAGACGTTTCTTTTTGCGCGAGTCTTCACACCCTTTTAAGAACAACATTGCATCTATAGGTCAAAACCGCACCCTCATAGCAGTTCATATGGAAGAAGATACAGTATGAGGTTTTCAAATTTGGACATATTTTATTAATGCATCTTGCAACAAAAAAGTGAATAATGGCATAACAGCAATTCAGTTGGAAATATTTTTTTTTTATATTATTTAATTCAATTACTCACAGAGGAAAATGTTAAATTCTGAGAACCTTGACTGCTAAGAAAACATTCAAAATGTCTCGGCGTGTTTTCAAGGACATATCAACAGGAAGGATATAAGCCTTTGAGGAAAAGATTTGCCATCTGGACATCACAGATCACCGTCCATTGCTGTGAATAGACGGTTTAGCCAAACAAACTAGTTTCCATTTAAGCAACCATACATTGAGTTAGGAACAAGATATAGAGATGGATTTTTTACTAAAAGTTTGGAATTTTTTTGTTTTCTTAATATAGGAGTCACATGGTCTGCAACTGGAATATATCTTTTTAAAGTGTTGAGCTGGACAGAGAAAATGCCAAAATGGTCAACTAATAAAGGAATTTGAACTTATCTACAGTCTTTTCAGCTTTGTTGATGCACCGTGTCCCTAAACTTTCCTCCCCCTCTTCTGGACTAAGCTATTCCTCAATAATTAAAACAAAAATATGATGATTAATTCTAATATGCATATAAGAAAGAAAATATAAGAGGCATTAATTAAAACAAAAAATTAAACATACAGCGTGGGTGGTTGGTAGGGATGCATCATATGTTATCATCGCTGGTCTGGCATTAACAGTATCTCTGTCAACACGGCCAGTGATTTGCATACGAATATGAAACATGAAACCATTCTCTGTTGAGAGATAAAGAAAGAAACCATTGAACAATTTATGTTTTCTTATTACAACTCGAGTAACAATTTTTCTACTCTAGTGTACATTTAATCTTCATCTAATTATCAATCATTGGCAGCTAGATAACTTTCATAAACTTTGTCAAAAAACATCTATGTAATTACACAGAGGAGCTGCTCTGATCTTAATATACCTATCCTTAAAATGATTGACGAGCAGTTGAAAAAGAAAATTGGGAAGAAATGTACTCTAGAGAGTTAGTTGGCTCTCTGTAATGTTTTGCAAGGGTATAGTGATAAGAGAATGTACCAAATCATTGATATATCAAATGATGCATGTAGACACACCAGAAATTAATTTACAAAAAATCATCTAAGGATTTTTAAGATGTTTGTAAACATCTGTCAGAACAATGCTCAGCTTTTAAAAGGAAATGTAAATTACGCTATTCTTACCAAAGTTCACTAAAAATTTCAACCAAAGGAAGAAATTAGGCATACAATTCTAAAATATAAGCATATGAAACCATTACACATTTTACTATATTTGCATGACAATAAAACTTCTGCATTGCTGCTACGTACAGCAAACAATGACTCATTCAGTTTGACTATTTCAGTCAAGTTCTTAATTTAGAACAATGAAAGAATGACTATACGTTGGGATATAGGAGTTTTGTTTTTTCAATAAGAGACCAAGGTAAAATCTGATATTTGGTGACAAAGAGTCTGAAAATGTACTTTATCACACAGCTGATTACATGCCCTGCTTGGAAATATATTACATGAAACTGACATACTTTGGGCCATAAAGTTATGGATTAAATAGACTTAAACGTGTTAAAATACTAGCCTTCATCAGAGTCAGATTCATGCTCAACATCATTTGGTTCCTGAACGATATCTACATGTATTTCATCATCCTCGTCCTCATCATTTTCATAATTCTCATCTTCTCTCGGTTCAGCTTCCAATAGTGCTAGGTCTTCCTCATCTAGTCTTTCATCTGCGCTGTGATATGCTTCATTCTCTTCGTCACTTTCCTCCATTTCTAAGCTAAGCTTAGGCTATGTGGTCTAAAAAGCAGTAACAAGTTTAGCTTGAATTAATAAGTTATGTTGTACCCTGATGATCTTACAGGCTGGCGGATAGGCCTAACTAACTTGTTTGCCAACTGGCAACCAAATGTAACATGTTAATGTGGTATGATTTTCAATTCTTATTCTGTTTAGCCTACTGTAAGAAATGCGATATCTCGGATAAAGCCAAACACCCGTTATCTCAGCCCTAAAGTTGGGTCAAGGCACCACGAAGTATGTTACAGCAAGCGCGTCGTTTTCATGACAGGGATGCTCATACAGTCGACGAGGATAGGCTTAAAAATTCAAGTTGGGCATTAGGTTGGATAACATTAGGCCTAACAAGACTGAACGTTAGGCAGACGACGACAAATCCAAAAAATTAGCTTTGACTCTATACCTGCCACGAAAACTGAAAATGGCTTCCCCAATTCTACTTCATAATGAAAATTACTGAGTCATTGAAAGAGTTCGAATAAAGTTCCATGTGTAACGTTAGGTATGGATTTGTTTCGGTTTATATTGTAACTTGTGAGGCCTTTCCACAACGCAAGCGAGCTTCAAGCTTGTTTTGATCGGTGATTAGGGATTTTCCCTGCTAATTATCAGTCAGAGTTTACACAACGTCTGCAGCATGTGCCATCATTTTCTGTTAATTCACTGTTTTCGTTGCTGCGGCGGCTGTTTGCACGTAATGCAGTGTACTATAGCTCTCGACACATCAACTTTCGCAACTTTCTCAAGATCTTCGAATAACAGACAGTTGAAAATTAAAAACACGTGCAACTATGAAAACATGATAGACACTGTAACACAGAGGCAAAAACTGAAAGATGAGCCATTCACACGCACACACACAAAAGTGGTGACACAAATTAGGGGCCGCATTCACCAACTGTTCAAACTAATTAGAGGATTTGCAAGCATCAGGAGGAAACTAAAGTGGCCCCTATCGATAAGAAGAACTGAAAACAGAAACATCAAATCCTATCACAATTATTTAAATTAAAAACCAATCTACAACATTCTTAAAACTATTCCGAGTGACACCATTTGGAAAGAACAATTGACTGACTCAGGCAAATCCTTACATTCATTCACAAATTAATTCGACGAACATTTAATCAATTACAAAGGTTCTGCAATTACCTTTAGTGGTCCTTCCCTTCGAAAAATATGAAAAAGTCACAAACTACTAAAAGTTTTCAAAACCGTGGACCAAGGGCGTAGGAACCAGGGGGGCTGGGGGCGCCCGCCCCCAGTGAAAAATATGGTGGGGCGGAAGTATCATTCCGCCCCCCCCCCGCTCCGCAAGTCAGAAAACCCCTTTTTCATTTCCAAATTTGAAAAAAATCTAATTTGGAGCACCAAATTGCATCTAAGGCCAGGTGAAAATGCAAAATTATTTACAAAACGGAGTGGGTGTTGAAGTGTGCTATATTGCACCAAATTGCATCTGAGGCCACCTGGAAATGCCAAAAAAATCCAAAGGGGAGGGGGTCCCTTAGACCCCTCCCCCAGGCCGGCCATCAGTCTTCAGCCCCCCCCCCCACTCAAAAGTACCTTCCTACGCCACTGCCGTGGACAATCTTATACAAGGCTGAATTAAATCCACTCGCGAAAGTCAGACAAGTGAGACTGAGAAGCCGAAACTCTCATGATGGTAGGGAACATCATTCAGCGAGCGAATTAACCAGGTAGCATGTCTTTTAACCTTTTTTTTCAGAATTTCCTTGTCTTTAGGAAAGTAATGATTCCTAATCATCTGCTTACACAATCTAAAAAACAATTTATTTCAGAAAATACTGCCTCAAAATGCACCATATGATGTCTAAATATTTTTCTGAGGGTTAGGGGAGGGGGTGCACTCCCAGACCCCTGACCTGGTAGTCACGAAGCTTCAATGATCTCAGGTCACACCCAACTCCGGTTTCTCAATTCCTGCCAATGGAGTAAAAAAAAAATGATAGAGCAGTGGCATACATGGCTATATATATGAAGCTATGAAAATGTGACGGGCAGAAAACGGTTGGGATTGAGCGTTTCCCTACGGAAGTTTAGATTTGGAATGGCTACGGCGCCATGCCAACTGACGGAACGTTGAAACTTTTACAAAGGTTTCTAATTTCTAATTATTTTCTTAAAATTTCTTCCTTTACAAAATCTACAAATTTAACTAGGTATCAAACTTTCCAGCATTTACTAGTATTTTATATAAAGAGTCGAAGTAGAAGGAACAATTCGAAATGTTGACATTTCAAACTTTCTACTGTTCAGTTTATTTGAGACTGTTCTAGTTTATCTAAAAATTATCACTATATTTGCAATACGATTAGTTAAATTTTCCCATCCCGGTGTTTGGGGTTGACCATTGAAAACCGCATGAAACTTCCATGTAAATTGGGGTGATTGAGTCCCTTTGTATTTAGTGGCCCCTCCAATTATGAATTCTTAAAAGAAGCCTTGTCATGCTGACAGAAGTTGTACTTCGAAAGATTGAATGAAGCAACTGCATCGCTTAGTCACTTATACTTGCGCATGTACATCACATCCGCGTACCGATGACTGATATCTGCTAGGTATTCACGTGGTCAAGTTAGACCAATTAGAACAGTTTTCGTGTTGAATACGTCTGACATAGATTTGAAGGCACCGTTTCGACATAATTTTGTTACATATTTTCTCCAGTAACAAGTTTTATGGCAAACTACGGCCATTCTCATGAAC
The DNA here is from genome assembly GCA_000934455.1 of Apostichopus parvimensis. Lineage (NCBI taxonomy): Eukaryota > Metazoa > Echinodermata > Holothuroidea > Aspidochirotida > Stichopodidae > Apostichopus > Apostichopus parvimensis. The sequence goes on from KN884489.1 coordinate 49,073, forward strand.
AAATATTCGTAAAATAATTTCTAGGTGTTCGATAATACTAAAATGATTTCAGTTGATAAAGAAATGTGTCGAACAATTTTGACACATCTATGACTGCGACCCTGAGAAGATTGTTAGTTACGTAACATGATAGATTGAACACAGTCGACTGCTTACTTTTCATTCAATCCAAAGTACTACAGAAGCTGCAATCGTCGCTGTGCAACACCATATCATGATATAGCTGACGTTGCCTAAGATTTCTTTATGTACAGTAGGTCTCCACCGCGGAACAATCCAGACTAAGACGTTCTTTTAAGGTAGATCAATAATTGTGAACATATCCCAGTGGCAACTTAAGTAAAAGAGTCAGTTTTATAATAAACAGTTTCTTGGTTATAGTTATACTGTAGGCCAGCACAAAATTAAGCCCAGGGCACTGTACCGTACGTAGCCTAACTTAGACGAACAGTAACTGTATAACACTAACTCTAAGTAACAGTTCGGCTCACACTACCCGGCGTTAAAAACGTTGGTCAGTATTAGCCTATTATTCCTATTAGGCCAGACCCCTCCCCCATTTCAGTCACGCAATAAATGTCCCTGATTCCAGTCAGGAAAATATGGTCACCTTATATTAGGGACAAGGTATTTTTACAGGCATTTCAACATAGAATCTTTATCACCCACCTTTCAAGTGTTATGATGATGTAGAGTAATTCTTGATGCTCAGTTTTGTAGTCAGTATATAGGCCTAGGAGTAGGTGTAGTGAAGCTCGAACTGTCTTTGCTGTGTTGCAGTTCAATCATTTTATCAGCATCTACCACTGAAAGATAGAAAACTACCAGTCAAGGTCTTGAGTCAAAATATACCAAGCAAAGAGAATTAACAATTTGGAGCATGTATGCTGTGTATTGTTGATTTTAATGTAATTCTTGTAAATGTGTGATGCAATTAATGAGCATTCTGGAAAATACAAACTTGTCATTGCCTTATAAATTCTACTGTATGCAAGTTCAGTCTTTTTCATTAAGTTCATGTTGGTTTAAATTCAGTTATATAGGTGGTTACAATATGGCGTTCAAACATGATATCTGGTACCTGTGTATAACTCAGCATCCCAAGTCCGGGAACATGACTGTAGGTTAGATTATCATTTACCTCTCAATTAGTCAGATCTGTTACCATGCCTGTAATCTGTGTGAACTCCTACAAACATGAATGATATCTTTTTAGAGTATTTTGGTGACTATCTTGTAACTAATCACCACACAAGTTACCGAACAAACCTCTATCCAAACTGACATCATGGCAACTTGTTTATGTAACGCCTGGGGAAAGGATGTTCGGTGGTGACATTCCTGGGGGGTGGGGTGATAGACACGGTGGTTTTTGTTCTAGTCCATGTATTATATCTGTTAGCGTGTTCTCTGACACCGACTAGCAAGCTCTCATAGAGCTATTAAAGTAACAACTTCAATTGCTGCAAAAGCAGACAAAAATGTAGTTAAAAGATAAATGGAAATCTTTGATGTGTTGTGATAACTAGTGAAAGTATAGTTTTGTCTCAGAACAATAGATTTCAAGGCTACCCCACGCCCTGGGGGTCTCCCAATCTCAGTGGACGGGTTTGACCAATTCCGGTGGAGTTAGATTCTAACGCAGGCCAACTATGCCAAAATGGCATGGTTACTACATTTACTCACCATTTTTACATGCAGGTTTCTTTTTGAGGTTATCTATGTTTTTACATGTTAAATAAGAATGATGTTATGAGTATTGATTCCATGCTATGTGAAATAAAAAGTTTTGACCTTGATTTCCACAGTTATTATAAAGGAACTGGGTAAGGATTGGTTGGAGAATGAAGTGCCCAAGTAGCTGCCACTTTGCAGTTTTCTGCCTTGGAACTGTAATATTTGTGAAAGTCGTTCAAAGTTCCAAAGGAAACTACTATTCTCGGTTAGGTGTGGAAAAGACAGCCAGTGACAAAGAGATCAAACGTGCCTTTAGAAAGTTAGCAGTTAAATACCATCCAGATAAGAACAAAGATCCTGGAGCAGAAGAGCAGTTTGTGGAGATTGCTGAAGGTACTGTAACAGGAATTCCTCAATGGAAGAAACTATTTTTGCTTCTTCACTAAATCCACGTTAATACGTACTTTCAATATTCTCCTGATAGAACTCCCTATGTTATTTATAACTAACTTCTAACTGACTAACTTCTTTGCGAAAAATAGGATCCAACAGTCAGTACGAATAACTTATTGTGGAAGTTAAAAATTGAGGTAAAACTTAACGAATCAGACAAAAAGATAAATTTGAAATATTATGCATTTGATGGTGAATTGGCAACACCACAGATAAAGTAAAGGTGTTTCCTTTAACTGAACTCGATGATCTGGAATCGGCAGCAGCATTGAGTTGGGGGATGTTAATTGCAAACGTGCAACAATATCGTGTATTCTGCACTTTATTGCCATATGTATGCTTGGCAAGTTTAAATACCTGTCATTCACATGAAAATTTTTCTTTTGAAAGATTTTAATTTACCTGTATCAAAGTCAAACTACATATTGCAGCTTGGCATCAAAATTTTGTTGTGCTCCGTAATTTAGATGAAGGTCCCTAAAGCTTTATCATGATAAACAGTGTCGCTGACATGGAATATGTGTTTGTTGGATTTAGTGAGAGCCAGTTGGATGGGTGCAGAACAAAGACATGTAGTACTACTAAGTAACTTTACAAAGGGCAACATCTTTCAAACCACATTCGTTCTATGCAGGGGGTAGGAAGCTTCCAAAAAGTGGGGGGGGGTGCACGACATCAGAGGGCACTTTTTCATTCCACAACCACCACTCGTTATGCTATAAACCGATACACACCGGCCATATCACTTAAATTTAGTGGGGGGACGTGCCCCCATTCCCTCCCCTGGCTCCTATCCCCTGGTTCTATGTATATTGCAAGTGATGTTACTGTAGGTTTTAATGCTCAAACGTTTGTAATTAACATCTGGTGTCACTTTTGTTATCTACAGCTTATGAGGTACTGTCTGATCCAGAGAAACGAAGACAGTACGACCAAGTAGGACACAACAACTTTATGAATAATGGACAACAAAGTGCAGGTGGTGGAAGTCACTCCGGGGATTTTAAAAACAGTTTTAAGTTTGACGAATTTTTCAGAAACTTTGACGATAGTTTCCGAGCCTTTAAAACACATAAAAACACGAGGCAGAGAAACGGTCACCATCGGCATCGTCAGAATGTACGAGGAAGTTTTTCTTTTGATTACGACTTTTGGGATGACATGAACGGCGATTATGACCTCTTCGATAATCTGTTTGAGAACGGTTTAGGCAATGGCTTCCATTTTGAAATGCCGTCTTTCAGCTTTGGCTCAGATATACACAATATGCATAAGAAACATAGACATCCTGACAATGCTAGACCAGAGACTAGGGGATCGTTTCAACAGGTACATGGTACTGCCTAGTGAGCATTTTTTTCCCCCACCCATTTATAGATGTAATATGTCACAAGATTGCTCCTCACCGAGAGAAGATAAATTTGAAAATTTTCAGTCCTAGTCATACAATCCAAGCCATATATTGTCTATGCACATACGTAAAATAGTACTGAAACCTTTTGTATGTTGGGAAATGGTAGAAATAAACTTGAAACAGTGAGGCACCACCAAATTATCAATTAATGAACACATATATGTATTTGAGCTTTGGTTGAAAATCGTTACTGCTTGCAGACACCTTCAAATTGATTTCTCTAATGGAAAAGCTAAAACCTTTAACATAATATTAATGTTTGGTAGACACCAGAAGGAAAAAGGGCAACTTGATTAACAAAGCTTTGTGACATGGGGAACCTACACTCATTAAGATCAGCTGGTACAGAAATGTCAAATAGAGATGGAAGGAACAGATAAACAGTTGTCAGGAGGCCATTTTCTCAGAGTCTTCAGTCCTTCAGTTAGCTCTACAATTCAATATTTATACAGGCCTGTACTAGTTTGCATTAGTAACATCTGCTTTCTTTCTCAGTCAAAGAACCTTAATCACTTAAATTTGATTGTGCATACTTGTATTTAAATTATGAAGAATAAATTTGAAAAGCACAATGAAAACAAAATTAAAGATTGGTTGCCAGATATGCTCTGCTGCATCCATTAATAACTGCTTCATTGGAACAGTTTGCCGTGAGTAGTTTTGTACGTTATCATACAATGGAGCCCTAGATCCTAGTAATATGTGTGGGTAGGATACTGCACATTGTGAAAATTAGTCACAGGTGTGTAGCCTTGACTTATACAAAGTGTGGCCGTAAGTTGAATTTAATGATACTGTTAGGACAATATGCTGCTTGGTACGATAGTAGGTATTTGAGGGGAGGGATCTCAAGAGTCGGTTGGGTCTCGGTATACATTGTGTTCACATGGATAATATTCTCACCATCGGAATCTAGTCTGATGATGAGAACGTTATCAGATCACAGGCCAAAACCCATATGAACGCACTGCATGGTGAGCTATGTTGGCTGTTGTCAGTTCTGGGAGGAGTCTAATCAAAGGGCTGCTGGATAAGAGGGTTAGGTACAAAATGATGCTATTAACTACAATATTGTTATCTTGGAACCACATTGTATGTGTGTTGTTTTAAAACAATCTGAACAAAATTGGGGCCAAGAGGGGGGTGGGGGTGTGGGGGGGTGAGTTCAGCGAAGTACTTCAGAGATTCTGCATAGAGACTTTCCATATGTCTGACATCTCGTTTTCTGAGGGAAAGCAGAGAGATATCAGCTGTTGATAACAGGCTCAACATCAGAACATGAACGGTACACTGCATGTGAATGGGCCAAGATCAGATACCCAAGTGACCAGAATGACCTCACATTGTTTGATGACAAGCTCGTTATCCCGTATGAACACAGTGATAATTTAAGGCAAGATGAATAATAAGTCATTAATGTCTAATGTTTATACTTATCATTATTCTCTTTTCGTTTTCAGAATTCTCATTTTACATCCTCAAGTAGCTCTTCCAGTGAGTATATACCTTCATAATATTCATTGCATTTTATGTTACATGCCATTAGCTGGTATTTTCACTATATACCCTATGAAGCAAAAAATGTTTTGCATTATGCACTTTAGTAGGTCTTTAGTGGGTCCTTAGTGGGTAATGAACTCCTGAAAACTTTTAGAAAAGTAATGAACTCCTGTTTGGGTTGTGATACAATATTTGATAATTTTGATCATGAACTAATTTCTGTTTCTTTCGTTCATCTACTCCCGGGCAATGTTTGTTGCTTTAATAACTCACAGCTGATTCAGGGGAATAATCTATCCAATATTGCATCACGAAATGCTATTCAAAATGGGTTAATTGCTATACAAGTTCAAAAATGTGTAGCAGTTTCTGTACACAGGTACCATAGTATATATTGTAAGTGACAATTCACAGACTTCAAAAGTGCTATACAAAATTTGAACACTAAATTATTCCGTTATTTAATAAAAGGAAGATCGTACCAGCAGAATTCCGGTAAATTGCCGAGGCAATTACTTGCATCAGATTTTGGAACGCTCTGACAAATTGACAGAAGTCTTCAATACCATATGCATAGAGATATTAAAAATATGAACAGTTTTCATTTATGAAAGGAAAATGACAATTTTACAAATTAGGATTAGCTCATTTAGTGCAGGGCATTAATTTGTTAGATATTTTATTGTCTTAAAAGTTAATAATTGCTACATGTCTGTCAGTAGTACTTTTTCTACACAGCATAGTAGAATGCTGCTTTATAGTTTTGTAATAAATATAATTCATAAAAACCCTTTGTAAGTTAAGAAGTTTCTTGTTCACTGTAGTATATATAGAATTGGTTGACAATTCTAACTATATGGATTCTTCCTGTTTTTGTCTTTTCATGGTCTGGTAATCCTTTTGCTAAACCTGGGCGGTATGTCCACTGCGTATAGGTCTAGAATTTTGTAATTTGCATATATTTCTGTCCGTTTTCTTATAAAAGCTGGATTTTCCATAGCTTCATATTTTTGCATCTGGCAAGTGTACAAATATACTTACTGTATATTCTCATTCAAAAATATGGCTGCTAAATAATGGAAGCCTAATATTAAAAAAGGTCTTTTGTAATTATGAGCTCATGAAGTTTAGCCTTGGAAGAATTAGAAAGAAATCCCTCTTATTGAAAATGACAGTTTTATCATGATGTAAAGCGAATGTTATCAAACCATGAAGAGTAAACAAAGTATGTTGGACTAAATTAAAAAGATAAATAGCCTCAGCAGCCAAATAACTATAATTACATACTGTAGATCTGTTAGATCCAAACAATTATGTGTATATATGTATGACTGTGTTGCCATGCAAAGTTATAAACCAATTCAAAACTATAGAATTACTACAAAATTCTGCTCATTGTTTTCAAATGACTGAACAAAATGGCTCCAATCTACATCTCTGAGTTACTAGAGCTTTACTCACCATCACGGAACCTTCGTTCCAGCAACATGTTTCTCCTTCGGGAACAGAGATCAAGACACTCATGGGGTGATAGGTCTTTTGAGGTTGCTGCCCCTAGTTTTTGGAATGCACTACCACTTAAACTGAAGTCGTGCACCAGCATTTTGACTTTCAAAGAACTGCTTAAAACTCATCTCATGCGTGAAACTTTCAGTGATTTAGATTTAATTACGTTTTTCTTTTCTTTTACCATACCTTTTTTTTTTGCGCCTTGACCACCCCGCTGGGCGGATATGTGCGCATTATAAATCGCTAGTATGATTGTCATTATTATAGCTTTAACGTGTACTGATAATTTCAGCTGTGTGTTTTGTATTACATGAAATCCTCTTACAGTTTTGATATTGTGACTCGAGTCTCACCTTTGTTTTCCTTTCCTTTTCCATTCCTGCAGGAAGCAGCAGAACATGTAGGACAGTCACACAACGAGTCGGTAATACGGTGACCACCTTCACGGATTGTTCATAAGTGCAATATAATACTATCAACAGTGTGAAATAGAGACAGCTTTATCCTCACTTATAACATAAACTACTTCAGTACACATCGACAGTTCTTGTGTGTGTCTGAAAGTGTCAGGGCCACCTGACTGAGATTAGTATACCTATAACCTATTGATAAAGATCAACAAGAATTAGACAGCCTAATACCAAAAAAAAATGACGCATGGAAAATCGTAAGCCTTGGTGTGCTACAGTTTACGGGGTTATCACCTGAGTAACATTGGAATTGAAGACACTGGTAAACAGGACAACTGAATGTTATCTCTCTTTGTTTAATTTGTTGGCAATAACGTTCTCTTTATGATTTTTTTTTCAATAAAATTTTCTTCCATCATTGTTTCGTTAAATTAATTTCTGGTAATTTTGTTGCACAAATGTGCTACGACAAACTGTCTAGTGGTTGAAGGGCACTACATTTAATCGCTATGGTTAAAATACATAGTAGAGTCTAAACAGAGTGTTACATCTGATGCAAGCTTTGTGACCTTAATGGTTATATATGATCCACTCTTTGGTCTAAGATCTGGCTCATTCCAAGAAGGGTGGAAGTGACATGCAAAAGATATACGATGAATTCAAGCTGAACGTTACTCTTATTTCGTTTTCCTTCTTGAGAGACAATTTCAAAACTCCTCAAAGTAAGATTCAGTGTTTAAAAATTAGAAACAAAATGCATGTGTGTACACTATTTGTCAGGAGGCCAATGACTGCTAAGATGAATCAGATTGGTGCATTTCTTATCTAATAATGAGGGTTTGTTTCCTAACAATGAATTTCTAAAACAAAAAGCTTTCTCGGTTAACTTGACCTAGATCTACAGTGGGGGGGGGGGGGGGGGAAGGAGGGTCTCCTCTAGGGGGTGTGGCTTTGTCACTATTTTATTTTGTCAGGAGATAATTTCGGGGCATCCAATCATTTTAAAGCAATGTTTTGTACACACAGAATGCTGCTTTAAATGATCTTGTTGAATATTGTATGCAATTAATGTTGCTTGAGATTAAGATATATTTTTGAAGAACTTTCCATCTCAATGAAAATGTTAACTAATTCAACACAAGTGACTGACTGGGCATAATTTTGGAGAAAGCTCCAGGGAAGTCTATCCATCTTTTCATCATCATTTTGTTCACAAATTTTATTTTTAAAGACTGGATCTGGTCAATATTTGTCAATATTCTGGTCAATTGTTTCAGTAAGAGTGATGAAATGCCTTGTTTATTTAAGAATTTTCCTCCACCGAAATGTTGGTGCAAGTTTTTAGTCGTCATTTTGATGGATATCTTTTGCTTATGGCATTAAAGGCATCCCCTCGTCAAATTATATGAATTCTTCAATCCCAAAGCTTTGGGAGTTTTCTTCTCCTCATTGAGACATTTGCTTCAAGCATGACATTGTGTGACCTTATTGTGATTTATTATGTCTCCTAGGGAATCTTTTGAAATACTCATTTGATCAACGACACCGTTGTGATGTTTTAACGGCTGGTGTTGTAATTTCACACAACGAACGACCATTACATAAGATCGATTTACAGGGTCTGAATAACACTGCCATTACAGAGTTTGCTGTTTACGGACCATTCATCTAATTGGAACAGTAAACATCTGAAATAAATCATAAAGATTGCTGATAATGTTATTACAAAAGTACTGTTACTGTCAACGAAAAATAAAGGAAAAAAAGGTATATAGTGTGCAACTAAGAGGGTCTATTTAAGTGCAAAATTAAAAGAGTTGAAGAACGGTGTTGGTTTTTCAGGGATTGTTGGTTCTGTGATGGATTACAGTTATGTTCAAACTATATATATTCTCAAGTTTTATGCATAGTCATTTTGGTGATGGTCTGAAATAAAGGATTCCTTTTCTTTTAAGACAAAAGTCCATTCAAAGAAAATTAGGCAAGGAAATTATCTCGTTAAATTTTTTCCCAACGTTCAAGCTATCTTTAATTTATTTTCACTTGAATAACATCATTCACCAATATGCATAGGGATTGACTATCTCCAACAATCTTTGTGAGCAAACGTCGAATACATAATCCAGCAACTGCAATGACCATGAATATTAATTTAAAAAAAAAGAAAAAAGTCTGCACCATTATTAATATTTTGCCGTTGTTCTGCAGGCTTAGTTTGATTTACAGTTTGATTCGTCCTCTTGTCATTTTTTGCCAAGAAATAGTTTTGTTCTTAGGTTCTTAGGATTAGTTATTCCTAAAATAGTTTTATTAAATATATTCTTATATAATACTAAATTGGTATTGATTATCCCTCAATGGGCTCCTACTGTATAATATTTGCAACAGTACATGCAGCACAGTACTTGTTTACAAGGAATATATGATGCGTTTCGTTTTGCATTTATTACAGACAAAAATAAAATTTGTATATCAGATATATTCGAAAAGAGGTTTATTTAAAAAATAATTTGATATTTGAAAGTATTTAGAATAAATTTATAATCAGTTGATAAAATATTACTACTTTGTTTTGTACTCTCTACAGTTTCAATAATATCAGCTAACTGCTGTTCATTTTCTCTCTTTCTTTTTATGTTTTATTACTGATCAGGGGCCACAAAAAGGGGAAAAACAATATATCAAAAACATGATTAAAGAAGAAGAAAAGGTGATTTCAAGTATATTATAAGAGCTGTATTTGGCTTATGTCCAACACTGAAAAATCAAAGAATTTATCAGCTTGAATGGATGGAATAAGTATTAAACATCTTCACAATTAGATAGGGATTGTAATTGTGAGGTTCACTGGTTCATTTTCCTTCCATCCATCAAGTTTCCTTACTCCTTTAAAATGATTATGTAATAATATTTCCTGGTCAGTTTCCTGTTGATAGTATCCTCATATTCATTGAGACAAATTGTATAGATAACTCAGCATTATTTACTGTCAACAATCGATAAATATCTAAATTACGTTTGGATCATTTACAGAGAGGTACTTAGGTACTCTTTGATTTCTGAGAAAAATATAGTTGGCCCCACCAAGCTGATTGTTGATGGAACTCCCCCCCCCCCCACCCCCTCTAGCCCATTGCTCCATTTCACTCCCTCTTACTATTTACAGAAACCATTATGATGAACTGCTTAACAGTAATCCACAAACTTCTTTCAAATACATTCTCATAGCTTAGATTACTCCTGAGTATAGTAATCCATGGTCAGTCTGAATCCTACACTATTTGCTTTTCTCTGCTTTATTGCTTGTTTGCCGGTGACTAATTCATCCTTTGTTCTAACAGTCCCTACCTTACAGAGCTGCCTGCAGAAAAGTTGAATGCAAAGTTTCCAGCAAACTATGAGATGCTGTTTTGTTTTGTCTCTCAATTTCATCTTTCGTCTTACACTGTGAGATTACGCACGACGTCCAAATTTTGCCGTCTCTTATGATGACGGCTCCATCTCCATTTTTAGAGCAAACCATTTTAAAAAGTACCAATTTTTCTCCGTTTTTGCTGAAGCCTGTCTCCATGTGAACTTTTTCTCAGACTTGTCGTTGTTTTTGCATCTCTTATTGCATCATTTTGACGAAAGTCAGAGTGATGTGTGTTATTTGACTGACACTGACTATGATGCATACGTCTTTGCTGAGGCTTCATGAAACCACTTTTTCATCTCTCAGATGCAGCCAATCTTGATGACACCATTATCTGAAAGATTTTCATCATTTTTCTTTCTTTACCTTTTTCTTCTTCTTCTTAATATTTGGTGCTCCTGAATCAGAAAGGTCTGTAGCCTGGAAAATTTATAAACAAAAACAAAACAAAGTAGGAACTCAATTCAAATTAGTATATGTAATGATATTATGAAGAGAGGGAAACCTAGATATAAAAGGAACCAATCATAGTAAAACAATTGTCTCTTTCCCCCACCCTCATAATATCTTGGCTGATGACAGCGATGGACAATGGCTGACAATCATTGCTCTATTCACAAATTTATCTTATTCATCTCTCAATTAAAGCACTGTGAAAAAAGTCTGTTGTGTATAAGACACCTACCATGAAATATTTTGCAGTTTGGTCAACAATACCTTGTCAACCATCACAACACAGAATTCTGTAGTCAAATTTCACACTTAATCACGGCAAATATTCCACTTAACAACAATTTGAAAGGATCATGTTTCAAAATTCTTTTTATTCTTTAGCAAACCTCATAAATGCACCACAGACTATTTTTCTTGTCCCTTTGTGAAGGTGTGCTGGTCTTCACTGCTATGTCCCAAGTTTAATACTATATCTTTAGAACTCTCACCAGAAATGAAAATGTTTTTTGCAATCATTTTTATTTGCATGAGTAGTTCATCCAATATGCATGGGAGGAGGGGGAGGGGGACAATTATGGGATTCAGGTTTTACCAATTGTAAAGACATGACTTACTCTGCCTATTTTTTTTTTTTTTGCAAATTGACAAAAATGCATCAGTGCATGGTCAAATTGGACTGCAAACATTTGCAGTTAATGCTCCAGCAAATTCAAATGCAGTTCTAATTCTGCAGCCAGAGAATGGCTTTCACTGATTTTAGTGTAAAGAAGATCAACACCTGGGTAAATTGCCTGTTATGAATTAAATGAAGCAGTAAATCTTACATGTTTTTTTTTTCACTTATTGAGGGAGATCTTGAAAGGAGTAATATCTGAAATTATTTTAGGACAAGGTCAGCTTTTGTCAGGCGTTTTACTTGGTTTTCTGAGTGATTTAGTTGAAAAAGGGTTCTTACTCTGGAACCAATAAAGTACTTCATGAGGTCTCAAACAAAAATAATAGAAACAGCTTGTGGAAAGGCAGCAAACTCTGTCTTATGTGAACAATAAGACAGATGTGGAAAAGGTTAAATAAATTATAATTCACAGTTCACTAGAGTGACTACACTAAAGTTCTACACAATCTACAATACGTTCTATTAAAAAATTGTAAGGTTTATTAACTCTTCACGAGTCGAGACAGCCTTAAAATGCAGAGACGTCTCTGAATGGAGAATCCACCTTAATTTGGTTAGGTCAGGGCTCTCTCCCAGAACCTCAATGGGCACAAACGTCTACGAGCAGTGGGGACATGTGAGTTTGTTACGGGCCAAACCACAAAGTGACCTTACAACTCTATGACAAAGTATGGATCCTCTTTTCACTTCTTACAAGAAATTTCAGTATTCAAAATATCTTTCACATATCAGAAAGGCACTTTTGATTAATTATCATTTAAATTCTAAACAAAAAGGGCACTTTAACTATAAACAAAAGGGGCACTTTTAATAACACACATCCCCATTTGCCCTGAATTCAAGGTTTATCCCCCTTTTTGACTTCTCCTACATCCTTTGTTTACCAGAGAATTGAAGGTCTTGAAATTCCAGAGTTAAATCTATCCAACCCACAAACCTTTTTCCCACTTAACAAAAATGTCAATTTGTCTTTAATATTTTAAGTTTTTCTTACCGTTCTCTTAACTGCATATGGCTTTGTGTCTTCTTCATCTGTTGGTGTCGATTGTGAGACGTTCACAAAAGACGAGTCCGTCTCCCCTTCACTCTTAAAAGAAAATGTCTCTTCAAATTTGTCTGATTGATCCAAACCTTTCTTCTTCTTCTTCTTCTTTTTCTTCTTCTGTTTGCCTGGTGATGTATCAGTCTTACCTAACAAGGGAAGTGCATCAGAGTTAGTTTATAACAGAAAACATCTCTAAAATCAACGACAAGATATTCAAATCCCAACCTGCTTGGATCTGGACTCAATCAGAATGAAATATACCATCAAGTTAGACTTTGCAGCTCCTTCTTCAAACTCTTCAAGCAACTCAAGATGGAATAGATCACAGCAGGGCACCCTACATTTCTCTCACCAAATTATGGCTGATTAGCAATTAATTTTAATTATTTTAATTAATTTTGATGTGTTGTACAACATTTCTTCCCCCTTGATACTCAAATTGTAGTATTAAACACATTTACGAGCAAAGTTGAGAAATTTCTAAATTTTTTATTCCCACTTCAATTATTCAACATGAAAACTTGACTACTTGAGCTAATTATCCATATTGTTCTAGGATTTGAGTAATGGATACATCAATAAATCTGTCAGAATCAACTCATAAAGATGCTCTAACTTAAAGTTCTTAGGTTAAGAGATCCCAATCTTTCATATTTCACAACAACATGTGACTAGGCAGAATCACCTTTAAACAGACTCTGTTAGTACCCGAGTCCATACTCATACTTGAGTACATCTTTCTGTACTTGCGAATTTGTACTGGTACTCATACTCATAGATAGAAAAGTTTAAAATGATGTACTCTTGATTTTAGTCATATGTTTGTACTCATACTCAAGGCCTAGTATGCAAACTTGTACCTGAGACCGGGTAATCACCACAGGAGTACAAGCACATTGATCATTGCTTGTTTCACCCACTGAAACCAAAATATCAGTTTCAAATGTTCACAAATAATCGATCCATAAAATTTGAATATGATTTAAAATATACAGTACCTTGTTCTCTAGTTGGGCTATATTTTGCACAATCAGAACATTGTTTAAAGATTCACCTATTTTCATAAAATTTATTCACATACCTTGCAGGGAATAATTCATCTCAAATTGCATATGCGTGTGTGCGTGTGTGCGTGTATGTGCGTGTGCGTGTGTGCGTGCGTGTGTGCGTGTATGCGATGTATGCGATGTATGTATGTATGTATGTATGCATGTATGTATGTATGATCTTCCTGCAAGCAAGAACTCGCGAAAGAAGCCATGGAGGCTTTTAGACTCGCAAGCTGACCGAAGCCAATCTCTCGGCACACATCCATTTAACGTCCATGTCGGGAAGTTGTTATTGAACAACACCCTTGCCAGACGACACACATTGCTGTCGGCGGGGAATCGAACTGGGGATCTCATGACTGGGAGACGCCAGCGTTAACCACTAGGCTATACACTCCGCCTAATGTCTGTACAATGACCAAATGTCTGTACAATGACCAAATGGCTACACAATGTGCAAAAAGGTGAAGCAATTTCTGTGCACAAAAACTCTAAAGCATTTATAGTGTTTTAAGATAAATGAACTGCACACACCTTCAAACTGTGCAAAAATCTATGCTCTCCATTGCCCCTGTCTTGCCCCTTTTGTATAATATAACCTCATAATACAAGAATAAGATGAAACAGGTGGCCAAATGAGAATGCTCCATGATTGTCGAGGTTCCTTTTCATAGACTTATTGTGGACAGATTAACAGAGAGACAGACAGTAGAAATGCAAACAATACGTCCAGCTAGTTTCTTGCAAGTCAACCCATCCTGGAATCTACCTCAATCTATCAAAGTTTAGTACATTATAACACTTACAATCTTCTATTCATGGCTCAAAATAATAAAACCAACATTTCTGGCTTTTAAAAATTTGTTTGGGAA
>KN884489.1:63595-85152 GCA_000934455.1 Apostichopus parvimensis
GGGGGGGGGGGTGTGGGGCTTGGGCAAGGAAAGGAGTTAGTGTTTATCAGATGCAAACATCTAAAAAACCATGGCATATTATTGCTTATATTTTAAGTTATTACCACTTTGAAAGAACCAAGTACTGTTTTTTAGAAAGAAACAGTATAGCAAAACAGTTCACTATTTAAAGGGGTAATCCAGTGGTCAGAACTGCTGGTGTAGAGCTAGTAACGTACATTTAATTCATCACTTGGTGATATAGACAATCTTCAGAATGTTCATCTATTCAAGTGTTACCAAATTTCAACGCAAAAAAGTGTTTAAATTTTTAAAGGAGCAAAGGAGCGTCACATACCACATCCAAACGGTTGAAACCTCTCCCGCATCCCAGTGGGCAGTTCTATTTTTGGTGAAGGTGGGGAGGCGGGAATTTTGATATCTGGAATATCTGGGACCTCTATAACTGTCACATGGCCTTTAAACCGTGGACCTGCAAATGAAGCAAAACTTTGCATTACTTAGTTATAAACATAGCACAACTGTACATAGAATAAATATTAACTAATTAACCTGTCACACGTTAGTGAAGGCTTTTATGGACAATTCTTGAATGCTTTGCCAGACATCAACATTCTTTTACAAGAGTACAATTAAGAATCATTTACGAAAACCAGAACATTCAAGGATTCACTTTTCTTCACATAAGAGGAATCCATAGCATGGACAATGTCACACCATGAGTAGGGTACGTGTATTCCAAAGCTTGAAACATCACATACTAAACCAAATCAACTAAACAACCTTTTCAAGTGAGATTTCTCTATGAATCAAAATGAAAATTTATTTCATAAATACTTTATATTTAATATTATTATCATATTTGAGTTAATTTATTTTTCAGTCTGAGTGTAATTCAAAGTAAACTTTCACTCTGTCTGCAGGAAAGAACATTTCCAATGGCTCTAAAGAAAGTTCTTGAAAATTTCATCTGCACACTCTGAACTGTAAACAAAAACGAGGCCAGAACAAGCTCGATTTCCAATTTTTTTAAAAAGAGTCGATATTTCTTGTATATGCTCACCTGAGCAGAGCACACCATGCTCATTGGGCAACAAAACTTCTGTGGAACCCTGAAATGCAAAAACATACACAAAAGTGAAATAGAATGAAAACACTGTACAGTATGAGGAACATTTAACCAGCAACCTGAGACATTTTGTTTGTTTTGGGTAAC
Source organism: Apostichopus parvimensis (assembly GCA_000934455.1). Lineage (NCBI taxonomy): Eukaryota > Metazoa > Echinodermata > Holothuroidea > Aspidochirotida > Stichopodidae > Apostichopus > Apostichopus parvimensis. The sequence goes on from KN884489.1 coordinate 64,812, forward strand.
TTTGCGACTTACATCCACATTGGTTTATCGCACATAATGCTTTATCACTTAACTGTTAGAAGTGTTTTGCTTGAACTACGAGGACATTTTCTACAGCTTTGCCACCAAAGAGGCTACACATCAATCTGTGTTTTTCTGATGAGCAAAATAAAATAAAACTGTTAGCAAACTGCTTATCCACTAGAGAGCCTGTGTAAGAGAATGTGTGAAAGTAAGTTGGCCTGAAGTTTCGATCCTAGCAGGATCTTCTTCAGAGGCTAATATTTCTGATTAGCTCATCATTGGGTGTTGGTGAATGACTGTACTACCTACACAAACCATCAAAGGCAAATTTGGATCTCAAGCTAGCTCAGGGGCCCAGCAATCTACAAAAGCTAAGAAATCTATGGTGCGAGAAGGAAGTGGAGGTAGGGGGTGGGGAGGAGGGGTAGATCTGTCACCCTTTGTTTCTTAGCAATTTGGGGTTCATCTGCTTTCAGCTGGTCAGAAGCTGATGGTTCCAGGGGTGCAGCCTCATTCCTTCGTCTCTCTACTTAGTATTGTATATTTGAGGAGGCCGGCATTGAAACACATTGATCAGCTTTCTGATTTTGGACAGTAAGCTGCTCGCAGGTGCAAAAAGTTACAAGTTCAGCTGTTGTCAGCTATTGTCAGCATGAACCACACTTTGACCAATATTTTGGCACCTGAACAATCATTAATTGTTTTCGATGAATTGACTTCCCTGAATAAACTTTCGTCACAGAATCTGAAGAGAAGTTCAGAGGGCTACCTGTGCATTACAGCATAAATGCCACTAAATTTAGTTGACAATAAAAGCACACAATTTGACACACAAAAAAACAGGCAAGCAACAAAACATAACAATCTCTTACCTGTACTTGGTTTTTCTTGAGTTTCTTGGTGATTGCCTGATACTTCTTCCCTTCACAAGAAAACTGTGTTCTACTTTTCAAGTTCAAAACGACATCATCTATAGAGGAGCTGTCGAACTGAAATATAATGAGTGAGAAAGAATTTCCAAAGAGAAAAGAAATTATTTAAATGACTACAATTTTAAATAAGAATTCTCCTAATTTAACTGTTGAACGTCATTGGAGGAAATGAAACTGCACATGCAATCAAAGTGAATCTAAAAGCAATGTCGTCTGATAAATTATCCATACTTTCCAGGTTTGCTACTCTGGGATTTCAGGAAAGAGGGTGTGTGTGATGTTGGCTGAGTTAAACCAAGAGAACAAGATTTCAAAGTCTTTGTATAGTAGTAATCGTTTGCTTCTTTCACAATGGCATACAGAGGTATGTTGTACAGAAGGATTGTCTGTCATGGTATCATTTGAAAGACTCATTTAATAGCGTGCCCGAATCATTATGCTGCCATGAGTTAAATCGCATAATGCTGGTTTTGATGAGATGTAATTAACAGTGGCTGTTGGGTCGCAAATTCAAAATCATGAGGGGTAAGTTCAGGCTCAGTTTATTTCTCTGCTATGTTGACCCCATTCATTATAAATTCATGGTGGACGAAGTTGTTTCAAAACCATTGAAAGAATATAACTAATCCCAGTTCCCAAGTTAAAATGTGGGAGGCTTTTTGAATGGCAACCCGCCATTCTGAATGTGCAAAGCAGCTTCTTACAGAGCTTGTCAAGTGTGACCAAGTTTGAAAAGAGGTTTACATTCCCAAAAACAACTGTATTAAATAACCTACATTGTTCGGTACTCGTATAAGCCACAGTTCTTTATTGTCTGCCACATCTGCCAGGTGGACTTGACTTCTCTCAGCTGTGGAGATCTCTTGAAAGTTTTCAGGACATTCAAACCTAGTAAAGGATATTGTCAAACATGCATGAATAAAGACATAAAAGTTCATTCTGACATGCTCTAGTTCAATAAAAAGATGTTTTTTATTGGTAAAAAGCTGGATCTCAATATCACTTTTAATTTTTGAAGTAGCTGTTTTATCAATTTTGTGGGGGTATTTGATACTAAAATACAATTATAATGTATTTTTTTATCCTAACTGAGTCAAGTCTCATTTGAAATTGAAATTTGAAATTAATAGGTACTACTTCTGTGCTTGGATTACCTTTTTCATATATATTTTTCCAGAATAAATAAAATAAGAAAATAGTAAACAAAGCTCATGGATAAGATTGAATGCCAACACTAATCAAACCTAATGTACTATTTCTTCCTTTTGTTTCCTTACCGCAAACATATATCATTTGTAGACAGATCTTCGACAGGCCTTGGAGGTGGAGAGGGAGTTTTTCTCTCTACAGGCATCACATTCTCCTCATCTGAAGAATCCATGTCCTAGATGGCCAAAAGTTTTTTTGTTTTCACCTGGATACAAATGCATCAAATTTATAACAAGATTAATTTTAAAGCCTTTGTCATGTGGAAAAATTGAGCTTGTTATAAATGGCAGTTATTGCTCGTTTATTGTTAGAGGGCTAATTTCTAAAGAAAAGAAATACATCATAACATGATTGTTAGGAACCTGTCAAAACTGAAAGTGATGAACTAAGCCATCATGATGAACACCAGTTTGTGTCAATGTGTGTTAACCATGGAATATATAATTTCAGCTTAGGCGAAATTTGAAAAGGATATTGAAAACAAGGATTTGAGTAATCCTCTCTTTGTCCCTCCACTGTTTATTTTCTACCTCTCCTCTTCCCCTGTTGCTTTCTTCTCTCCATCCCTTGTCTACTTATAATCCCCTTTCATCTATCTCATTGTGTTCACCGTGCTCATTAACCTGTCTGTATTCTGTGCGTGTTTTTGTCCCTTATGTTACTGTTACTTGTCATTTAGCCTCTGAAGAAGATCCTGCTAGGATCGAAACGTCAGGCCAACTTACTTTTACACATTCTATTACACAGGCTCTCTAGTGCATAAGCAGTTTGCTAACAGTTTTATTTTCAAAGTGTCTATTCTTACGACGAGTTGTAAGAATAATTGCCGAATACGCATGCGCATTTGCTATTTTACAACCAGGAGTACTATTTTTACGACCATGAGTAACAATTATTTCCAGTTAGGGTTAGGGATAGGATTAGGGGTTAGGTTTAGGGTCAGGGTTACCCCTACTACACGCACAGTTGCTTTATTTACTTTACAGCGCATGAATTCGCCGATGTCGAAAGAATAGTTTATAGATAATTGTTACGACTAGTCGTAAGAATAGCCACAGCCTTTATTTTATTTATATTCACATTAGTCAGTCATGAGGAGTTACACGGTAATTGGTGATACATTGCTTAAACTTAAAAGAAATTTGGATTTGCTATGCCTTGTTCAGCAAGTAGTACATTGTGCCAGAAGGAAACCTAAACCAGAATTACGAGTTACCATCATACTATCACTGCCATTCATAATCCAAAAATCATATCCATCATATATCTCCGTAATGGTTAGGCATACATGCATGCAGTTTACGTACATAGAGGATCAGTTCCACGAGAAGCATGTGTCAGTTCTGAAAATCTGTCCCATTCGCACTGACAGAAGACATCAAATTACTCTTACAGCATACCGCATCATGCTGCTTTATTGCTTTAAATATTTCACCAAAAATGTTAGGGTAATGAATGATACCTTGAGAACGTCGTAGAGAAAAAACAGTCCAAACGATTGGGTATTTTTTTGTTTGTAGATATGCCAAGTGATTTCGATTATGTTAGTTAAGGTTTACCCTGTCATTCAGCTCACTCCGTATACATCCGATGTAATACGTTGCACACTATAGATATTGAAGTAGGTACGTTGCACACCCACTGAAGTTCAGTGGACATACCTCTCATGTCTGGGACATAAGTCCTATTCATGTGGAACGCCAAAGGGTCTATATTAATCATTATTGAATGAGACCAAATTATTAGGATTTTCATTGCATGAAAAACAATCGCTTGAACATATCTGCATTTATACATGAACAAAGTACACTGGTGTACTGTGAATTTTTGACAACCATATCAGGGTTCGCAGGTTTCTTCCGGGGGTGGAAAAAACCGCGGAATAAACCGCGGTTTCTTCCACTCGGAAGAAATAGGTTTCTTCCAGTTTCTTCCGGACAAAATGGAAGAAACTCATTTTTTGGGGAAAAACTGCTGATAAAGTTTCATAACAACCTGCAATGATTTCTAACTATGTAATAAAGGGACAAGAAGCACTATAGTGTCATTTAGGTAGTCTATATTTATGTTTGGAGCACATGACCTGCTTCCAGCATATACTGTACACAATATACTGTAGTACTAGGCTACTAGCATCGGACAATTCAGGGAACAACTATGGGCAAGCAATATTTTGCAGACCAGAATGGTCCTGATTATAGCCCAGAACTTTCTTAGTTAAAAACTAGTTTCTGAGTGGAGGGGCAAGTGTTCCCTGGAAACTAGTGTAGGCCTACTAAAATGCACACTCATTACTACGATTACATTGACCACTATGACCATATTTTGTGGAGATTGAACTCAAGACATGAGGGTTACAGATTCGAATGGAAGTTGTAGTGTGAAATGAGGGCTGGCTCGTGGCCAGCTGTGTTTAATTGTGGATGTTTGTTCTTTATGCTGTTGGGATGACAAGTCCTCCTGTTAACTACAAGTTGTAATTTAGGGAGTTGCAGAAATTAAACTGTTGCCTAAATCAACAGATATTGTTCGGCTATTTTCTTGGTGTTCATTGTATTAAATCCTCAGTGCATGGGCCAATCCAGGTTAATCATTCATACAGTATGGCCAGTTATGCAATTCTGGTTGATGGGGGGATCGCGAGATGATAAGTAGTCCTTCAATAAATGTGATTTATAAGCAAACATCGTTTGGTGTAGAAAAACAACACTAAAGTATAATCAAACAAAAATATCATATTTTGATGGTTTCAATGGTATGCATTTCAGTCAGATGGGGGTAAGCTATTTGTCTCTTTATCATGTATGTGGGCTGTGCTGCCTATATGCCAATTTTCACAGTTTCTTCCAGTTTCTTCCGGTTTCTTCCAGTTTCTTCCGGAAGAAACTGGAAGAAACCCGGAATAAACAGGTTTCTTCCAGTTTCTTCCACGTCCCCGGAAGAAATAGGTTTCTTCCGGAAGAAACCGAACCCTGAACCATATACAATGCCAAACGTAGTATGCAACTGTGCAAAATAATGTCTGCAAAGTCCCCCAGCTTCTTTAATAGAAAAAAAGAGAGACCAGAAGGGATCAGTCAACAGTATGGGTGAAACCACTATGTCTGTACGTGGGGAAGGAGGGGCTAAGATTTAAAAAAGGGGGATATTCCGCTTGCACAATTGTGACACTCACATGAAAATGAATAGTATTGAAATAAACAAAAGCAAATTGAGTTTCAATATCTTGTTCCTAATTCCTAACTTAAGGTATGGTTAATTGAGTGTGAACCTATTTTGACAGGCTAATTCCTCGATTCTTCACAGGAGTTGATCGCAAATGTTCTCAATCAAAATCTTTACTTTTCTATTGAAATATCCTTGTTGATTAACCTTGAAACCAAGTACATTTGGAATGTTGCTCAGCTGTCAAGAATCTCTGTATTTATAATTTCATCAAATTGCAGCTTTCATTAGAAATATTATTTCTCTCTGCGAATAAGTGAGCTAAATGTGAGCTAATTTGCTCTAAATCTCACTACATTATCCACCAGAAAACTAAGAGGAGATTTAGTTGAAGCTTTTAAAATTATGATAGGTTACGTAAAATCAATAGACCTCGATTATGGTTTGAATTTAGCGACCTCTCTTTTACTAGAGGCCATTCAATGAAACTGTGCGAAAAGTTGATTCAAAATTAAATGTACGCAGACATTTTTTTTCGGTCAGGGTTGTATCTGAATGGAATGCCCTTCAGTCTGCCATTGATGCTACCAGTATAAATCAGTTCAGGGGACTTTTGGACAGACATCTGCAATGTAGGGGAGTTACAAGAGCTGAGCTCTCTCTCCCTTCTTCATCCCACACTACATCTGTCTAGTGATGAGGCGTGGGATACAGGTGAATACAGGTGAATAAATATCATTGTTGCAACTTGCAAAATGCTTTCACAAAATATCAACAAATTCGTATCTGCTGTGGTTTTGACCTCAACACTTTTTTAAATCTTTTTAAAGCTATCAACTTCAGCCGGCGGAACATCCGTCCAGGGGACGCCGCTCCCCTTCGAAATATTTTGGTAAACGTAGGGTGCTAGGATGCAAAATAATGCAATATTATTATAGTTCTTTGGTCTGCGGTAAGCTACCCACAGGGCAAACACCTCTCTCGTCGTTTTTGAAGAGCGCCTAAACTTTGATTTAAATGCCTGCATAAGTACTTGGGCGTGCGCAGTAACAACCTTCTGTCGTTCACCCTGTTATACAAATAGCACAGACAGAGTGCTAGTGCTATACGTACATAAGGCTAGTTTTGATAACGGAATCAGAACATACAGTGTACATGAAGTCCAGATAAGAAGAGCTCTCTCGTCGTTCTCAGTGAAGAACACGACCCTAAACAAGTTTTACTAAATAACAGCACAATCATCCAAGCGCACAAACTTTGTAAAGGTATGATAAAATATTAGGAATTCCTTTATTCACTTAATTTATTAAAGTAAGTCGCAAAAGGAGCTAATATCAACCTCAGATCTTTAGAAGTTAGGCCGAACGTTACAGTACACTAGTACTACTGTAGTAGTAACGTCAGACTATATATAACGTTAGTGTAGGCTACTTACATGTACTCTGTGGTGTAACTTTTTAAGTTTGGCTTTGGTTACTTAAAAGCCTTGGCCTTGCAAACCAAAAGCTATATTTAGCTGCTACGTATATTTTAACACTGCAGAAGCCATCTCGCAAATATGCATCGCCAATATAATAACGTCGACTCAATGCAACTCATAATCAGATATATATTTCTTGGCAAATATTGCTGATGCTTGATGATAGCCTAAACTTAGGCCTACAGGCTGATGGTATTTCTTCGCTAGTTCTCTACTCTATTTTCTATGATACATAGGGCCTAGACTACAAACTAAGTTCTAAACAGTAGGCAGGATGGGTAAAGCAAGACCACAATTAGTCAATAACGTAAGCTGTTAATGTCCTTTTTTCGCCTAGGCCTACATCTCAGTGAATCGCAAAGAAATATACTTACCCTTACCACCAAACAAAAAAATGATACTGTTGACTTTTTTAGAAAATTTTAACCAAAATGATGGCCAGAGGAATACAAAAACAAAGGTACAATTATAGAATACAGGGCCATTCATTAACTCTTCCCAGCATCCGGATGCGCGGATACGCGGTGTGTCTGTACATGTCCGTACACGTATGACGCCCTCTAAAATTCCATCACATATTTCATTTTGACTCCGCATCCGCGCATCCGCGCATCCACTCCGGGAGTACTAGGAATGGACTTAGATAATTTTCGAAAGTTTTTCCATATACCATCACGTATTTCATTTTTCATTTTGACTCCGCATCCGCGCATCCGCGCATCCACCACGGAAGTACTAGGAAAGGACTTTAGAAAATTTTCGAAAAGTCTCCCCATATACCATCACATATTTCATTTTGACTCCGCATCCGCGCATCCACTCGGGAGTAAATACTGAAAGTCCCGCATGTACGAAGATATTCCACATCAATAGTGTGTCGTTCTTAAAAGGCATCCGAGTACTAGGCAAGGACTTAGGAAATTTTTTGACTCCGCATCCAAGCATCCGCGCATCCACTCAAAAAGAAAGAACTTGGACATTTTTTACTCACATACGTCCTGGGGTGAGACTGAGCATCCGCGCATCCGGATGCTCAGATAGAATCATCGAGTGGCCCTGTATTCTATAATTACTCCAAAACAAAGCTCAATTGCAATAGCTGCTGTCTGATAGTTGTTCGCCTAAGACAACAAAATATTCAGTGTTGCATGTAAACTAAGAAACTGAAACACTGTTTCTTACAAGTGATTGAAATGGTGAATGTAACTTCAAAGTCAATACCATAAAATGACTGAAAATAGGTGATATAACATGATTCGATAAAAAAATAATGTAGTCAATAATGCCAGCTCTTAATCTTCATTACAATACCATGATTTAGTGTCCCGCCATTTTTGTGTATATATGCAGTTTTGGCCAAATGTAATGTCTATACAATTGGAGAATTTCCACAAACTTTTGGATTTCATCGTCTAAAGTTAACAGACTTAAAATTCCAGCTGCTTTGATTGATATTCTTTTATGGCAGCTAGGAAAAACCTAATTTGATATTCCATGGCAAGTTTAAGACTCAAGACAAAATATTTCTACATCAATCACTGGAATCTACTTGCCACTAAATTTTGTTTACATAATTCAGACCCTGTCATCCTTTGTTCTAACCTGTCATCAGAAATTTGTTTTAAATCATTTTTTTACTAGGGTAAAGATTTCAACTTTCAGTCGAAAATCAAATACCATGTCGCATTTCTTCCCTTGCCACTAAATTTTGTTGTAACATAATTCAGACCCTGTCATCCTTTGTTCTGACCTGTCATCAGAAGTTTGTTTTATATCATTTTTTTACTAGGGTAAAGATTTCAACTTTCAGTCGAAAATCAAATACCATGTCGAATTTCTGGCCAACCACCTGAGTTATTCCAGTTGGCCTTGATCATGAGAAAAACTTAGGGCGTTGTCAAGTTTTGGTTTGATATCAATTCAGGTACTGTAGGCATATGTGCTTGCACTAGCTGGTACTAGGCTTCAGAGACAGAGTAGGCTACAGTAGTTGTCAAATTGTGGCCACTTTTCGTATTCTACGCAGTTTTCATTTACACAACTTTCACAAAACTGGATAAGATAGCTCTAGCACAACCAGTAAAACATTGAATAAATGTGTATTTGAAGGACTGCCGTGACTCATGTATTATTGCAGCCATTTATTGGATCATTCTCTACTTTTTATAAACTTTAATGTGTGACTTCATGTACTGTACAGTAAGTTTCTCCTTGCTTACAGCCCTTTGGAGTTTTGACTCAAGACCTTTCAAGCTAAATTATAAGACCTCATTCTGGCAAAACATGATCAAGCCATTGATGAAATCCCCTACTAGAGAGATACAACTGAAAAACTCTGGGATGGGTACATTCCACCTATTGTAGTAGTTACCAACTCACACAAACTTAGGCAGAGGCCAAGCACTTGTAACGCTCATTGTTTGCTATATATATATTTCAATTGTAAATGTCTCCTTTTGTCGCAACAAAGATGAGACTTTGAGAGCGTTTGTAAGAATTGTTCATCTACAACAGCAACATTTGACAGAAGAAAGTCATTTGTCAACCAGCATATCAGTACTAAAGTAATTTGTAATTTATAATTTGTAATGATTTATAATTTGTTATGGTGCATTAGATTAAAAAAAATCATGTAGGAAAAATTGACTATCACAATTACGATATGTACCATGGAGAAAACAAAGACCTAGCTCGAATTGGTTTTAAAAGTATAACATTAACAAAACATGTATCATTTTCCATCTAAATTAATTAAAATATTTATCAATGGAATAGTTTGGTAACTTTGCTTCAATATCAATTCGTTATGAATAGTGTAGGTGTTGCAATGAAGTTCAATGAGTATCAGTATCAAGTCAATAAGGACCTTATATAGCGTCGAGTGTATTTTGCTTATAATCTTTGAAGGTATCTTGCTGATTCCGTGATGAAAGGATCATTTTAAATCGGCATGTACCCATTATCAAATAATGGTATTGAAACACTAGCTGTCCCTTTAAAAGCCATTGCATATTATTCACGCATTTGAAACTCCTTCATGATGTACACTCTATGCGGGGAACCATTCCTTCAGACATAAATATAACTAGTAGCTAGTTACCATACTTTCTGCACAACACATCCCTGGTTTATGAGTCTGGTAAACAAGATGGAGTTCTTACCAGGAATAACAACAAGGAACAACTCAGGAAGGATGTGTCATATTGGTTTTCGGGGATGTTAACCTCCTGTTTATTGACTACCTTTCATTCCTGTTACAATGCAGCTGTTGTACAGGATACATGCATTGTACCATGTAGTAGAACTTTTGCAGTGTCATTGTAGATCTTAGGTACTAGAACCTTGTTCTAGGACTTGCATGTAGAAGGAACTGTATAAATGTACTGAAGCTACAGGCCAGGGTTGAGTAAAGTTCCAAGTCAGGGAATAATGAAGTGTTCAAATTATTTAGCAGACCCTGGCTTTTTGTCTCCCATAAATTACTAGAGTATGGTATTCATTTCTAAAACACTAAAATGCTTATACTTGAATTTGCATAACAATGGTACCTTTTTGCATGGCATTTTGTGATGCAATACTGAATAATTAAGTACTACTGCAGGTAAACCTGTGCACAAATACTTCCGGATATATTCATATGCATCTGTGGATGAAATAAGTTATAGTCTTGATCATCTGCACTGGTCTACATGATTAGCTCACTTTATATGGAATAAGTTATCTACTATGTTACATAGCAAACTGCATTGCAAAATGAACATAATTGTGACACGCTTGCAACAGAAATGCATAGCAGACTTTGTACGAACAACCAACATACAGTATTTTCAATATTTGATAATAAGCAAAATTGATAATCTCTCCTATCTCTTTGCAAACTGTAAGCACTTCATTATTCCTAGTTGTACATTAGTACCAGGAAGTACAGTAGGAGTAGGTAGTTACTGATTGCCTGCAGTTATCTCTCAAGTCCAGACTTTGGATTGAAACTGTAAAGGTAATGCAAGGTAGGTCTTCCAAGAAATAACCTGTGCATCAAAAGCAACACGTCAACTCATCAGGACAACTTGAAGCCATTTTCAGAAGCACAAGTTCATTGGTATTAGTGCTCATTTATGAATGTGAAATGTCATTCTGATCATGAAAAAGTTGTTTGTTACCGTATGCTAGTACAGTTTGGTGATAATAAACATTGTTGTAGTGCATCAGTCATTCTAGGTTAGGATTCTTAGCTGCGGAACAGATCATCATGCATGTTTTACACCTTTTAAGGAAGACCAATGTTTAGAGTTTCAAACCTGCACTGTAATACATGTTATTATGTACAGTACAATTATATCAATTATTTTCGTGTTGTGTTGTGAATATGCATATTAAGTTTGAGATCAATTCCTATATTACAGTACAATCACGTTCTCTTTGGTCATAATTGTGTTAATTCTGTTTTTGTGGTTTATTAAATTAACAAGCTTGTTGACTAAATTTTTTTTAAAAGTTTTTAAAAATTTTCCCAATGGTGAACCATTATATATTTCCACAATTAACCTATTGAAAGAATTTTGTTCTCTTGGCTGGTTATTCCTAGAACAAAAAGAAAAGGCAATAAAGAAGTTTCCATCAAACTGCAATTTCCAAAGTTTAAGTTCAAGCTAAACAATAGAGATCAGATATTCGTTTGGAATACGCTGTAACAGCGTTCAGCTTGACGTAGTCAAGTTTCTTATCTACGTCATCAGTGGTTTCCAAAAGTGCTTCGTAGACAGTGAATTAGCAGTTCCTTTGTATTAAGTTAGTTCCAAAGATCCAAGGTTGCACCCATTGTTTGAGCTAGTGTGTCCTGTTTTGATATTGATAAATACTATGGGGCAAATTGGATATATTGTTGTATAAAAGGATTTGCAGGTTCTACAACTGGTATTGTAAATCGATAACATCACATCACTGCTTACGTAGACTGTCCGGAAGGTGTGACGTAAAGGAGTAAAATGTTTAACTACCATGGGATGCAAATCAGTTGCAAAAACCTGGTGGGTCATTGTCATGATTTATGCAATGAAATGTGTGATGTTTAAAGCGGAATCTTTTACAAGGCTAATCTTTTGCTTGCCAAAGTTGAAAGTTTGGTATTGATTCTGTCTGAGATATTTTAGCAGGAGCTTTTTAAAGGGTAATATACAGTATATGAAGGTAATTGTGGTAGTGGGTATGTCCAGGTGAATAAAGAGAAAAACATTGAAAAGACAATGATTAAAGCATTTAATGCAGTTGAATTGTTCTTGTAACCATTGGTGTTTCAGTGCTAGGTTTCAGTTGAAGCAGGATTATAATGCAATGGGTTGGGCAGGTTGTCCGAAAAGAAAAAAACTGCAGCAGAGCTGCAAAATCCCCTGTAGCAGGGCTGAATCAGTATCAAACAATCTTTGCAACCCAGCAGTGCCTATGGTGTTAAACTGCACAGCACAGACTTTGTCCCTTGTCCCACCCCCCTCCCCCAATCCCCCCAGCTACTTACTTTTGACACCGTGCTTTACATCATTACCATATATCTCTTTTAATCCATTTTAAGTAACGATAAAACGTAAGTTTTGGAAAATTTGCAGGTAATGGAATCCAAAAGAGCTTGTTCATCTGGGTGGCTGAGATTGTTTGATACTGATTGATTTTGCAGCTCTGCTGTAGATTTGTCTTTTCGGACAACTTACCACAGCTTGTTCATCTAAAAAAAAGAAAAAGAAAATATAATCTTGCATGGTGGGACAGGTGGGTGTCTTAGTTTAATCCATTGTAACCTTAACTTAAGAGTTAGTAAAATTGCCAGATCTTGGAAAGAAAAGACATAAATTTGCTTGCACTACAAGTACAGTTAATATTAATTAAAGTTTGCAAGGAGAGTTGACATCCAAAGAGATGTTTTAATATTTGAGTACTGATTTTAACGTTTTAGTCGTAGCTTTGTTGGAAAAAATAATTTGTTGGTGGTATATCCATACCAAATATTTACTGTATATGCTCTTGTTAGCAATTATCCTTGAGAACACAAGTTTGTAAATTATTTTGTGTAAATTCCACAGTTCAGGTATTGGTGTTAAAGCACTGTGACATTGAAATCTTTATTCATGGTCAAACATACTGTACCAGATGGGAAGTAATCCATCTGATTATACTTTACAGTAGGTGATCAACACCGGTATACATGCTTGACACCTATTTTATTGATCTTTTACAAACACAGAACATGGATTAACAAAATATTTCTCAGTATGGGTGTTGGTCATGAAAAGATGGGAACCTTGGATTCACACTTAAATACCGGTATTCCCAATTTTCCCATGTAAAGCTTTCAACAACAAAAAGGAAAATAAACCTCCGCACTTTTATTTGACATTGACAAGACTTTGTTGTTGTATTAAAATATTTACAAAAAAATATATATAAAATATATATATACTATACACTGTAGATCAAGTTGTGTGGAGTTTATATCAAGTGGGTTATATGGAGCTTTGAAGTTGTAAATTATATCCGGGTAACAGTTACTGTAGATTTGGTGTTAGCTTCACTGTAATACATACAGTGTAATATCATCACGTATCCAAATAACCTTGCTATGTAAGGTTCAACACAGTACAGTAATAGCAATCTAATTTTTGTTGACAGGAACTAGAAGAGATTCCAATGTACATACATTAAGGATCATTACATAGTCAATACAAACAAAATGTCTGTAGTACCTGCTGTGTATTCATATTAATGGCAAATGGGACTATTAACAAACTAAAATAGAAGATATCATGTGATTGATTGATTGGTTTTATCCTTTTCCCTTGTCAAGTACTGATTAAAGGGAATACAAACATCTGGGTTCATTTGAGTTGCTGAACGATAAAGTTTATCATTTTGACTCAAATTGTTAATGGTTAGTTGTTAACATTTGCTGAAGATTTTTCAGAAGTGCTATCTTTGGAGAATCAGAGCCTGCAAATTATTCTGAGAATATGGAGCAATATTTATTTATTTTAGACAAGTAAATCAGTTTTGTTTTTTGGCCTGCAGTGTTTGTAAAATGCTTCTTAATGTTGGAATATATGATAGTGACCATTAATTGACTTTCTAGCATATTGCTGATGACCTCTCATCGGATGTGTACATGATTTGAATAACCAAAGTATTTAGAGGCTTGCTTCTCTGAGCCTTGTTACGGAGGAAATTTCCAAACTGGTTGGCAATGGTACAGCTATTACCCAATTTATATCTGGTTGTCCAAGGGACAACCAGGCCCTTCCACAGTTCCACTTTGGTTGAACAGGTGAACAGAAAATTTGGTTGTCAGAACATATGAGCAAAATTACAATGAATGATGATAGATGTCTACATTGATAACATAGATGTGTAGGTTTGGTGATAGAACACCAGCTTTAGGGTGATACCAATATATAATTTTACCTATTTGGGATATTAATGGTAAATTAGTTACAATGTAATCTGAATTTGATGTGAACAACTGGTCAGACAACCTCCAGAGCTGTTGTCCAATCAGAAGTTTGGTCATCTCGGACGACCATACTACCATGTACTGTAGGAAATTTGTCCTGTATTACTGTCTACAGATGATAATTTAGTTGCCACATTTTGCCAATACACCTCAGTTCAGTTTTTATGAACTCTTGTGTGATTAAAGCTTTCATCACATACTCACGGCAGCGATCTGCAGACATATAAAATAAAAGTATGAAGTTCTTTGTTGTATTTTATGCCTCAATATTACCAGATACAGGTAGCAACTGTCTCCGTGACTAATGCTTTCTAAGTTTCTCATTGCACAATATGCAAATTGCAATACAAAATGAAGATGTATGCCTGTCTTTGTACTTTACATGCAGAAACTATAAATAATAGACAAAGTTCAGAGACTGCTATGTACACACTGTTTGAACACTACATTATTTCCCTATTGATGGGGTCTGTTTTACTGCTTAGATGGGTTGAGTGCTTGTTATGACTAAGTGACGTCAGTATGCTGCACTGTACAATAGACTGGTTTATAAAAACACTATAACAGCATAGGAAGTAAGTTTGTGTACATTAACCCTTAAAGCAACTCTATGCTGCGATATTGGTAAAATTGTTAAGTCTATATCATGAGATACTAAAGTCCACTAAAAGTGTAGGGCATAGCTCAACAAGTCAAGTTCTTGAATAGTAAAGAAAGTCAGAGACTTCTCTGTTTTCTGTTTTGCATTTTGCATGACTGTACAGTAAGAAGTGCTTTTCATGTAAAAGTGTGCAAGGAAAATATGTCTTTAGCATAAAATACCATTAAAATGATAAACTTTCTTGCATATATATAGACACTATCTATCTTCAGATGATTAACATATTATCTACTTTTCTATTAAACCAAACTACAGAAGCTACTATAAGTGTAAGACATGCAAATGGTTTTAAGAGTACCAGCTTTTCTTGCTGACTAAAGCTGTCTTTAACATAGTTTCCTTTTCAAAGCTCTTGAAATTTGATTTTGGCTGGTGACTGGACGTTATTGCTATCACTGTGATTTGTGTATGATCATGCAACACTAAGTTTTTCTTCAAGTGTTCAGACATCCTGCAAGCCTACCAGCTTCTTTCTGAAATTCAAACGATTGGATTTTGGTTGAGAGCAGGTGTTCAGTCCAGAATAAAAATCAAAAACTAGTCAATCGATAATGCTACACTTGTGTGTAGATTGTGAATTAATGAATAATTAGTACCACCAGTAACAAGAGTAACTTTGAGATATATTGTATTCCGGGCTTCCAGCACCATTTTGAAACAAAGCATGCTCTAATTACTGTAAATGTGACAAGAAATGATCGAGAATGGACACAGGTTTTTTGTATTTTTTTAATTCTCATGCGACCCATGTCACATTTCTGCTTTCTGCTTTCTGTTACTGTATCTTTTAATTCACTTTTCTCTTCACTTTTCTCCTTGTAGCCTTTTAATTCAAATATAATTTATTTTTCAAACTTTATTTAAGGAAATGGATTGGGAAAACTAGTACTGATAATAAACTGTAAAGAGAATTGAATTATCGTTTGTCACAGAAGTTGTCCAGAAGGAGCTCTCTGTATGTCACACTCATCTCTCCTGTCAGTAACGTAAATTAAATTTGTTATTGTTCCATTTCATATGCAGTGATGTTACAAGTCAATATAACTTGTTAATTCAATTAGAAATGTACTTCACAATCTTGTGTACCAGTACACCACAACAGGGTCATCTCTGATATACACTGTACAAAGCTGTACGTTAACCCACAAACCCAGTCACGGATTGCATCCAGTTTCCTGACGTATTTGGTTCCACCAGGATGACTTGCCTCTATTTATTTGACCTTTGTAACAATGATTTGGTTATAATTTGTCGCTTGTTGCTTGGAAAAGCTGCTTTAGTATCCACTATAGCTCAGTTGTTTTGCTGGTATCCTTGTTTAGCAACTAGGGAATGTAGGCAATATTCTCTGGCTGTTCTTATTTGTGGCAAGAAAGGCCTGTTATACAAAGCATTCCTCCTGCTATTATTGGATTAGGGAAGCTTTGTTACCTTGGAAAACATAAGGATTGCTGATGTCATGGCTTGGGGGAATTAAAAATAGAATTGCTGAACTATAATCTGACTTGTTAAATCTGCCATGAGAAAAAAGAAAAGAATAAAAAAAAGGGGGGGGGGGCAATGGTGGTAGATATGCCTGAAGTGTACAATGTTATGTTAATTGTTCCAGTGTTAGAGGATTGTGGTTAAGACAAATTTATCAGTTTGGGGATAAATGTTGGCTTTCAGTTTTCTGGAAAAACTCCCTTACACCTGACCTGAACTATTAACATACTGATAAGTTAGAAGAATATAATAACACTAGTCTTCCTAATGCATCCCCAAGGGCATTGTATATCATTTGAAAGATATTAGAATATAATAATTGCTTTCTAATGCATCCTCAAGGGCATTGTATATAATTTGAAAGATGTTCAATCCTCTTGGTGTTGGATAACTCTCTTCAGTTTATTGTGTAATCTTACCAATTTATTCTGAAAGTAATTTATGGATATTCAGAATCTTCTTTCTAGGCAGTAATCCTCAATATTGATGGATCTTTAAATGGGGCAGTAAGTCATTTTCAAGGGAATACATAGTGATTCATGAATTACTGTATTTGGTGAAACAAACAAAAGCCTGTTCTCCTCCAAACCCACCCAATGGTAAACAGCTTGAAAACCGTTAATGGTTACTTGAATAAATGTCTATAAATCATTATTTATAGATTACAATTAGAGGTAGTATTATTATTAATATGGATAAATTGTTGAAAAACACTGAGCAATATCTTGACAAGGTTTTAACTTGACAAGAGAATATTGCTATTAATAGAGCTGGGATTCTTCAAACGTTTCCATTATTGAAACTTTGGAAGAAATATATGATTATTATAAAACTTTTATTTCAACTACTATGATTGTTGGACATTTTTTTCCAAGTCTATGCCAATACAGTAAGCAATACAGGAAAGCACACAGTACATGGTTAAATCTTGAACAGTAAGATTATTATTAATATGACTATTGTCATTATGTTCAGTAAGTACAATACATCAGAAAATCCAACAATTGTTAGTTATATGGTAGGGAGTCCTTTTTGCATTGACTTTCTGTAACTTGCGCCTTTGAGGAAACATTTCTATGTTGAACAGCAGAACATAATGTTGAACATGATAAACTCATGCAAGGCGTGAGAACACTTGAAACGGTTGAAATGGTAAAAAAAAAATGATTGAAAGTATATATAGCATGAAAATTTAAACAAACAAAAAAAACCTTGTACTGGTGGATGTGGTTTTGTGTGAAATTTAAATCTCGCAGTCAAACTGTAATTTCATATTTCCTGCGATTCTCCAAAAAGGATTGTGAGCCTGCAATTGCAAAGAATATCAGATCTCAATGAAGATGCTTAACTAATTATTTTTGCTAAAAGTTCTTGTCTGTATTTGTTGTACAGTATATTACACATAACTACATTTTCAATTTCCCATTAGGGTAATTGTTAGAATCTCCCTCCACACACACAGAGAGGTGTGTCTGCCAGAGACAGTACTTACAGTTTATTAAACAGCACTGTACCTCGTAGCCAAACAATCAAACCAAATTGCATTTTGTTTGCTTGATTGCATTCTGCTCACAGCAGAGTTATAGCATTTCATTGCGAGGAAAGAACAAACCATCACAGAATTGATGAACGGTATAGAGTGGTTGCCATTGACAACACAGGAATATTTGTAGCATCACTGGGAGAAGGTCAACAAAATGAGAGTAGAAGTCAGGTGAAATGTTTATTGCTGTAGAGGTTGAACTAGAAAAGATACTACCCAGTACCCACACTCTATTTCGCTGAGTACAATCTCTCTGCTGTAGGCTCTTGATAGACTCAGTACAGTACATACAGTGATGGATGTTAGCCATAGTACATTGGATATTAAATGCTTCAAACAAAAGACTATGTGCTCATTGAAGTGATGGGGGAGGGAGGGGGGGGGTGGTTGGGTTTGGGGGATTGTGTTCAAAAAGCAAGATGTTTTTAATTGATCTTAAGAACAAACCATGTAGACTGTGGCATTCGATTGTTTACCGTTCATACTCTCCATACAGGAAAACTGATCTGTCAGTAGTAACCAACCAATCAGAAGCAAGATGGCCCAGATAGCTCTCCGATGCCCTTTCTTGACTCGACTCCCCGCTGGATTTGCGAGACGTGCAGGCAATTCCCTGTTTAGCTACGCGGAAGGATGCCCTGTGATGACACAAGTGATGCAGCGCCACGCCTCTAACCACCATCAGAATGTGGATCTGGCCAAGGCAATGGCTGCAGGTAGGGCTTAATTTTAAGAAACGGATTCCAAGCCTTTTTTTATCCCTCCGAGGTTATGTTTACCTTTGACATAATGGTATGATGACAAAATTATGTATTACTGAGAGTGAAAGAAAAGTGAACGTGATCCTGGACAGAAAAAAAACAGAAGATAGGACAATGAAGATAACTATTAAATTAAGATACATTCCTTAAATCCTCGAGTGAATTCAGCTTGGGACCCCATGAACGAAAGTAAAACATTTTTCCTATGTCAGGAAATGAAGCAATACTTTAGTTCCTCCCAGCTGTTGATGCAGTCTTTGGGTTCAGGCTCTTGAAGTTCATATTCAGGTTAACATACATTACAAAAAAGAAGAAGAAAAAAATATATACTGTAAATTATGCAGCTTTATACTAAATTTGAAATTTTAATTTATTCGGTTAAATTGATCTTTGCAAATTAATATTGTGTACTTCTGGATTTCCAAGAACCCCACTTTAAATTCTATTAGCAATAATTAGGGAATTGGCCATTTTAGAGAGCTCATTAACAGAGAAGGTTCCCATCTGGCTAAAAGATGAATGTAAAGAATGTGAATAAATATTCAATTGTTTAGATTACTAGCTGCCTAAAATTTGAATTGGTGACTTAATTGCAACAGCTGCACTGTTTAATGGGAATACCTTGTGCAATGTTTATTAGTCAGATACAAAACAAATTTAATTTGGTAATGTGCATAAGGTAATTTGCATAAATTTTCAACATAGAAACAGGCTTTCATATGAAGAACCGTATTGATTGCTCAAATCATATGTAATTAAAGTTAATATCACAGCTGTTTAATTATTTAAATAGTATTTTATAACTTTACATTCTTAGTAAACACAATTATAAGACAAACCAGGTAAGATTTTTTATCAAGAAATTAAAGGAATAGCCAAAGTGGAAAGCTACATTATATAGAAATATTAGCTAGTTGCATTAGTGCATTGCCAAAACAGTTTCCACAGAAAACTATATATATACTGTAGAAAAGTGTTCAAGTGAAAATGCCTTTTCGGCAGAATTTCAAATTCCCTGTATAATTTCCACTTTGATGTCTCAAATTATTGAGAATCCAATTAATCGCTATGACAAAATTTCTGATTACTCTCAGGAGTCTATTCTAAAGATCTTCTACAGTGTATCAACCTATGTTATAGTATTAACATATATGCCATTGCCATGGAGACTCCAGTATCTGCATGGATCATACCTAATGTACTGTACTTGCATTGCATCCGTTGGGCATGATAGCTATTAACTAATAACATTTTTTTACCACCAATGGCAAATCAAATTTCTTGCGCATGATTTATTCATACTAGTCTCTGTAGCTATAGATCTGTAAAGTATCCAATCAATCCAGTTTTATTTGTTGAGTTTTGGTTTCCAAGGACACTCTATTACATAGTAACAAGGCGATGAATTTCCACAGTATTCTGCCGTTAAGGTTTTAGAATCGAAATTTTATGAAATGTTCAATTTCCTTTTTACTTCGGCTAGATTCCAAAGTAGACATGAAGTGTCCCTTCCTGGCTAACATGGAGAAGACCAAGAAGATGAACCCCATCGTCGATAGCGACATCTTCTGCGAGACTTGTAACAAGTCCGTTCCGGCACAGGTTGTGAA
>KN884489.1:94045-123248 GCA_000934455.1 Apostichopus parvimensis
AACCAACATTATATTGTGGGGGGGGGGGGGGGGTAAAGATGGGTTAGAGGGGATGGAGATGGGGAATTTATGGAGTGAGGTAGAGGATTTAGGGTGGGAGAAGTGAAAAGGTAGGCAGAGGTGTATTAACTGTTATCAAATGGAAGGGAAACAGGAGGTGGAACATTCTACATGAGGCAGTTTGCTATAGTAACAGAGAGTGTGGAACACTTGTCTTTCTTAGCCATTTAGTGTTTAATTTACTGTCTGTATACAGTAGAGATTCTCATTGGACTAACGTGATGATTAATTTGTTGTATGGTTGCTTGAAACTCTAGCTAACATACTGGTGCCCAGTTTTGTTCAGTTGGGGTCTGCATGTGGTCCCTGTTGCAGTATCTTTCTTATCAAAAACAAACAATGGACTAAAACATTTAGACCATCAGAACTGGCAGCAAGTATGTCTGTGGAGAGTGTGATAGTTTGGTCATCTTTAATTCATAGAGGTCATCTCTCTCTCTATATCAATAGGTAAAGCCTTTGGGATGATCGGTGGTTACATCGCTGGCTCAGCCAACCTGGTGGATATGGTGAGGAGTTACGCCGCGGGATTCATCTTTACTACTTCGCTGCCACCAATGGTACTTCAAGGAGCAATGACTTCGATCGGAGTAAGTAACCGATTTCATTTCACGACAGTAGTCCACTCCCAAACGAGATGGCCGTCAGTTGCTAGCCACCCTGCTCTTTAAGAAATCTTTGAAATGTCTCTTCTCATCCAGAACGGCGCAGTCTTGTCTGGATGACCATTTCCTCATTTTATTTGGTAAACTTTAGAGGAATTAAACAGTTGCAAATAGTCTTTCAGATTGAAATGAGTAAAAGCTATTAGGAATACTAGTATTAGGAATAGTGATTGTAACCCAACCACAAAACTGGGGGTAACTGGTATGCTTGCAGCATCCCTCGGGAACCTTTTAATCTGGGTTTCAGTTCCATCATACCTATCACCTACAAAACTCACTCATGCTTCCCTTCAAATGCAAGTCAGTTCATTTTATATTTTTGGGCCTGTCATTGGTATTTAGATCAGTCTGTTTTGCTTCCATCCTTCTGTTAGAATTCAAAAGGTTTTCAAAAGTGTTAAACAGTCAGTTATTCATTTTTTGGTAGGTCCTGGCTAGCGAGGAGGGTCGAAAGCTTCGTAGCCGTCACCAAGAGATGGTGAAAATTCTGAGGACCAAGTTACTGGATGCCGGTATTCCTGCTGTCAACATGCCCAGTCATATCATCCCAATTCATGTAAGAACACTGCTCTCCTCTTTACAACTAGCTCCTTATCCTGTCGGGTGATATTCAGGGAATAATTCATCTGGTATCACATCGCAAAATGCTATGAAAATTGGCAAATTGCTAGACAACTGCAAAGATGTAAAAGCATTTTTTTTTTGTACTCACGAACAAATGGTAGTAATATATAAGGGAACCTTCGGAGCTTTCAAAACTGATGTACAAAATTTGAGCACTAACAGTTTACTTATGTTGGCGAGCAAAACAAATGTCCATCTGTTCAGGATGCTAAAGGTGATGTTATAAAATATAGTTGCTTCAGATACCATTGGTTTGTAAATAGTGGATTATTCTATGGAATCATAGAATTCTTTATATCAGCTCAGATCTTTTGATTCAAATGGATAAAGGACACCCTGACTAATTTGAAGTACTTACGCAAGAATCGATTGAAATGATCATTTTACAGAGAGATGAAGGAATAGCTATTGAACCCTATTTAAGCACCCCAACCTTTGTCCACTTTATATGAAGTTTCTGGTACCCATACCTATACTACTACACTCTGTGTCTTTGATTTGTGAAACATGACAAATTTCAAGGTTGAATCATTAGTTTATTTAAAGGACAACAATCTTCATATGTGTTGATGGTAGATGCCTGATCTATCCTATCGGAGAATGATATTAGTCATGTGCAACTGTACATAATCAGGAATGAGACACTGGTGCTGTATCACTTGAAACTGTTGGTAATATGGTAGGGGCATTCTTCAAGGGAGAGGATGTAGGGTACCTGGATGTGAATCATATTAGTATTACCTACTGTATGCATTCTTGGTAGATGCCAGGGCCTTATCCAGGTTAGCCTATTGTTAATAGTTACTATACCTATGATACTGGGTAGATAGAAAGTCAATATATAATTAATAATAAGAATAGCTAAGCCTATGTAATCCTAAGTAGTACTAAGTATATATTGTATGCTATATATGTAATCTGTACACTAAGGAATGTCATCTGTCTCTGTGACAGATGAGAAGTTGAGAGTAATAGATCAGTAGAG
Source organism: Apostichopus parvimensis (assembly GCA_000934455.1). Lineage (NCBI taxonomy): Eukaryota > Metazoa > Echinodermata > Holothuroidea > Aspidochirotida > Stichopodidae > Apostichopus > Apostichopus parvimensis. The sequence goes on from KN884489.1 coordinate 96,380, forward strand.
CATACACTACCACGGTGTGCAGTTGGGTATTCCCTGAGTTGTCTCTACATTGGTTGTAGTAGATGTTGTTTACATTTATTTGTTGCCGTTTCCTCCAACCTCGCAGGTCGGTGATCCTGCTGCCTGCACTGCCGCTGCGGATACCCTGATGGAGAAGCACAGTATATATGTACAGGCCATCAACGCACCTACCGTGGCACCGGGGGAGGAACGTCTCAGGGTGGCACCCACTCCTTACCATACCCCAGAGATGATGGACAAGTTTGTGGCAGCGATGGTGGACGTCTGGGAGACCTGTGATCTACCTCTTAACAAGCAGGAGAGCCCTAGCTTTGGCCAACAAGTTTAGATGGCTATTGCTGTTAATGATTTTTAATGAATGGTATTTTGATTTAAAACCGATATAATCTGCATAGAATATACAGGCCACTAGTAGACCTTTCCCAATTCTCTCTAGTAGGTATGAAGGCATCAATAGTAGCAAAGATTCCTTTTATCAAGAAACCCCCTGCTTTCATTAAGTTGCTGTAATATGGTGTGTATGAACTGAATTTTTCTTTATTTGTTAAGATGGTGACTGGTATGAATATTCAATTATCTCTACCTTTCATGTTTAAACTTAGTCTAATTACAACTGCTTTAATCGTTCTGTTTGGATTCATCCTTAGGTGAGCGTCTGTGGCAGAGATTGACGTATAGATAGTTTCATGTGAATCACGGTTTCTTTATAAACAGTTTGAAAATGATAGTGCTTGTGTATGTAAAGTGAGTCTTGGTGTCAAGTGAAGTCTAAGACACCCTGACTTGTTGCCCTTGTAATTTTGCAAGTATTATCAGATGGAATTAATAACAAACTACGGTCACAAAAAAGGCGTAGGAATTTGGTAAGTAGAGAAGGTGCCTGTTCACACATGTATGTGAAAAAGGGAAATCAAGAATGTCAATGGTTTGGCCGTTCCTGTCCGCTTAACGTAAACTTCTTGCGAATTCAGTGACTTGAGTTTGACTTTAGATTTAGTGGATACACATGACACTCAATACTTTCATAAACTCTCTGCTTGAAAATTTTCATCTTTAAATCAGGAACAAATCAATGTATTTGATAATTGCTGCAAAGTAATGAGAGAGCCCCCCCCCTCCCCCTCCTCCTGCCCCTCCAAAAATAAATAGCAAAATTATGACAACTGAATGTTTTGATGAGTAGAAACAATTCTCAGTATGTGGTGGTTTACAGGGAGCTAAGCTAATCTGGTTGCAAGCATTTTCATCATTGCATTGGTCTACAATTAATGGCAGCTTCTTAAAGGCATTAAAGATAACTATGTCATGTCTAAACATTCAGAAGTTTCTTTTTTACGTGGGACTGGCATCCAACAATAAATGTTTAGAAATTCCATTGTTGACAAGACAGTTGAAATTTGTTAATTCAATACATTGCAGACAGTATTCGCTTACTATATTCAGGTTAATTGTGTGTCGCAACTTTTGTGGATATATTGTAAGCCCATTATTTCTCATCCTATTTTATATGTTTTTTTTATGATCTGGTTTCAAAGTTTCGAACTGATCTTCAGTTAGGATTAATTTGAGAGTAGGGATAAGCTCTTTCATAGTCATCTTTCACTTTAGTTTATATGAAGTCAATAAATGAAAATCCTCCCACATAGCTTTCAGACCAGATGAATATTTTGTCGCTTGAAATATGTAAGCGCTTGTTTTAGGTTAGTTATAGGTAAGAATTTATATATATATTTATTTATGTATGTCTATATATAGATATCTATATATATATATGTACATACATGCAGACACTGTATGGTACAAAGGATATTTGTGTTTATACCTCATGCCGAAAACATCTCTCCAATCTGAGCATCCTTCAACCAAAACTATCCATTTCAAAGAGATGTTAGCTATTTTACCAATGAAATTTTGCATTCTGCATTCATAACAGCCAAGGGTATATTTTCTAGTTCTGAAAACAATTGTAGTAAGGATTTTCATCTATTTTAAATTACTCAGCCAAACTGTATGTTTAGTATGTCAGCCTTTCTTGTTTTGTGGCTAACATTAAAAGTATGCAAATTTGTCATTTAGCAGTTTTTCAGACAAAATGTAGGCCCAAATTGATATGGAATTGACCTCATGTTCACCACCATCACTATCTAGCAACATTTCTCCTCTGCACAAGTAGATTCACAGAGCAGAGTCCAGTTTGAGTGCAGTTTTGATAATTTTCTTCAGGTCAAGTGTCCATTTGAAATTTCCCTTTGTATTTTTAATGTTGTTTGACAGATTTTTTTTTAAGGAAGAGGCTGAATCGAGTCTTCATTTCAAAAAGTAATGCATCTTTGCCCTCTTACGAAGCCAGCTGATTGTTTACCGTAACCTATACTCCCCTGCCAGAATTATTTTTGGAAAAAGAAGCCAAAAAAAATTGATTCTGGGAACAATGGTTACACATTCTCTAGAAATATTTGACAATGATATCCGGCAAATATTTTCCCACAATATTTAAAAACCAGATTTACGTGAGTAATTTTCTTCTGTGATCAGCTTTATCTAGATATTTTATCAATAGTTGTTTTCAATGTATCAAAATTTGTTCAGCCTTTATCATTACTTAAAAATTATATTACAGAATATTTTTAGTAGAATATCAATGATGGAAAGTCTATGGAGACATACTAAGTAGTAGAAAATATATGGTGAAATTACATGGTATGAAATTGTTGTTACTTTCTTCTTTTGTTTGTTTTGGTAACATTTATAATAGCCTTGGTACTGGGAAGCACTCCATTGAGCTAGAGGCTGGTTGGTAATAATAATAAAAATAATATTTGCTTTTTATATAGCCCTTTATACCAGCGATAGGTCTCAAAGCGCTTTACAGACGTTATATTACCCCTGGTCAATGATAATCTGTCCCAGAGACAATCCCTCCAGTCGGCAGCAGTTATCTACTGCACCCAATGACAAGTTACCTCACAGGTACCCATTTAACCCCTGGGTGGAGAGAGGCAATTGAGATAAAGCATCTTGCCCAAGGACACAACATAATGAACTAGGCAGGAATGGAACCAGCAATCCTTGGATCACAAGTCCGATGTCTCAGCAAAACAAAAGGTTATCCCCCACAAGAAAAGCTATTATTTGTGGAGCAATTTTAGTAATGCTGCATCTTATCCCCTCTATTCAATCTAATAGTGAAGGTGACATTGTTGAATAAGCTCAGAAAAATATCCTTAAAACATGGGCATGAGGTTATATCATTCAGTCCCATGCTACCTTTAGAACCTATTTCTAGGTGCAGATCCTGGATAAATAAGAGGGTATGTGGTCCTTGGGTTGTTGAATCTGGCTCCCATGTAGGGATGAGGAGTCTGGGTCCCTGAAAAAGTGTTAAAATTGTAGGTGTGAAGTGGTCATTTCATAGTTTGACTATAACTTGCAAGGTATGCAAAAAATTACCATTAATATTTTTAGTGGGGTTGTACAGTAAAATATGTTGATCAGACAAAATATTTTGAGAACGGTTGTCAAATGATACAAGTCAAAAACATGGCTGACAATTACTTTAATGTCTAGAATATTTTAAGGTTGTGTAGGTGTTCTTTAACTGCTATATTTTGTCTATACTGCTGGCTGTCAATATTCACTGTTAGACTTGATACCGGTGCTGTAATCGAGTGGATAAAGGCGGTGGTATCTGAAGCAATGAGGCTTAGCAATCGGGAGGTTCCGGGTTTTATACCCAGCCGGGTCATAGTAAGGTGGGTTTTTCATCCAACAGCAAACTACAGTTTTCCCATCTGAAATGATTTTCTAAATTGAAAAGATTCCAAATTTGATTTAAAATGTTAAATTGGAAGCCACCCGACGTGTTAATGGTAATCCATAAGCCTTTGCAGGCTTCTCCCACATTTGTGGTCGCTTATGCGTGGTCAAAATAACTACTGATTATTATTATCATTATACCAATATCATAGAAAATAGCATCATCCCACAGAAGCGTATAAGTCTTATGGTGCGGCACAGAAAATTCAAACACAAATTAATAAAAGTAATGATTTTTCTGCTTCAGATCTATATTTGAATCAATTCAGCACATCATGGTACTAAAGTATCTAAAATTAATAAAAGTAACACACTTTCAATATTTAACTGAGATTTCAGTTGAAGGCTGGTATGATTACGACGGGAGTCCAGACAAAGTAAAATATGTTCCGTTGAGAGGTGATTATCTGTAACAAGGGATGGGGAGGATTCTAGTTTGCCCAGAAAACCTCTCTAGAATGTCAGCAACTTAATTTATTCATCATGAAATGAGAGAGAATTGGTATAGGTCAAAGGGTAGTACGATAGTAAAACCACTTTTTTAATACAAAGCAAGCATTTTTCATACGACTACCAAGATGAGATCTGCTCTATACTGGCTGAATACAATATAAACTTTTGGTTCTTAATTGATAATCAGCAACATCATCATCACAAATGTAATTCATTCAACTAATATTTACTAAACTTTGAAAATGTTGATAGGCATGACTTCCTTTGAGTTTTTTTTAATTACATTTCAGCATTAACAAATGCAGATTGGACATCGCAGTTAAGTTAATCCTACATTTTGAAGTTGAAGAAGAACATTTGGAACTACTAATGAAGTGATGGTGCCGTAAAGCTACATGCTGCATGCCAAGCAAATCCCACTACTTACTTGTATTCAGACAGTCAAATAAAATAGGCATACTAATTCACTTGATTCAGTCCCATTCTGACACAGGCAATTTTCTAAGGAAGCCCTCTTCACTTCTCCTCCATTCCTTTCTATTGGCCCCATGTCAGCCCCCCCCCCCCTTCCCCATCCAACAGCTGGTGTACTGTACAGTCTGTACATACATTACCAATAACTTATACTTTGAATAAATATCCTTAAAGGCATTCAAGACTCGCCCCAAACCGCGTGCCGCCATCTGAAAAAGTGAACTTTCTGTTGCTTGCAAGTGAAGTTTTTTTCTTGTCACTACAAAATGCAGACAGTAATGAAACGTGATACCTTGTTATCTTTTATCTAGACCTGAGATGTCATTCATCGCTGTATCATTTGTACACTGTTCTGTGGGTATTGACCGCAGCTGTCTGTACTGACTGTACACTAGTGTCTAATTACCGACGGTAGCAAGCTGTGTGTGCATTTTCTGGGATCGATGGTGGTGTTTAACACTTCTATTACACCTCATTTGAAACTAGGTCAGATTACCGGCATTAGACATTTCTTTTTGCGAAAGTCTTCAATGCCTTTAATAGCCTATTGAAACATGGTATCCTTAATAGCCTACTGAAACATGATCTGTTGACAATGAACGTACCACTTGCTTGGCTGGTGAACTCTTTTTGCTTACAAGATCCAAAAATATATCTGCACAGCCTTCCAAGGTATTAACCAAAGTTAAACTTAAAATACAGGTCCCCTCTGAATGGTGAATGAAGACATGATATTTTGCACATTCAAACATCTCTAGTGAATAGAGAGAAGAGACAACTTACTAAAGAGGTTACATTGGTCTATATTGCACGAGAAAAGATTAAGGCAAGTACTGACACAGCACTTACATTCCAGCTGTACAGACAATAAGAGTGGTTAGGTTGAAACAAACTGTTTATGTAAATACTATATTTAATTCTTATTATATTTTGTATGGTTTAGAGAGTTATTAAAGCCATCATGATAACAAATCCTGAAGTCAACAATATCTCTCTTAAAGAGTGTGAAGACTCGCGCAAAAAGAAACGTCTAATGCCGGTAATCTGACCTAGTTTCAAATGAGGTGTAATAGAAGTGTTAAACACCACCATCGATCCCAGAAAATGCACACACAGCTTGCTACCGTCGGTAATTAGACACTAGTGTACAGTCAGTACAAACAGCTGCGGTCAATACCCACAGAACAGTGTACAAATGATACAGCGATGAACATCTCAGGTCCAGCTAAGGATAACAGGGTATCACATTTCATTACTGTCTGCATTTTTTTAGCGACAAGAGAAAAACTTCACTTGCAAGCAACGGAAAGTTAACTTTTTAAAGATGGCGGCACGCTTTTGGGGCGAGTCTTCAATTTCTATAAAACAGGTCATAAATAACTGGCATATAAAAACTACTGTGCAAGGTGGTGGAGATATCTCCTAACAGAATATCATAGTTGCTTGAATTTTCACATATATCTAGAATAAACATTGCCACCACTACGTAGCAGTAAGAATTATATCTTAGCATTTACAAAATCTATCTCCAATGAGATAAATATAAACAGTGTAAATACATAACAAAAAACATAAAAGAATTTAAGCATTTGTGGCTCAATGATGCGACACATTTAGACTTGATCAATTCCTCAGCCTTGTGTGCGAAAAGTATTAAATCTGTGGTATCTCCCAAAGGAATAAGGTTTTTGTTAGCTGTTTGGGGAAGAACTTCATCACAGACCTATAATAGTAATAGTTTTCTCTATAACAAAAACCAATGATCATGGATGGGTTTGTATTTCCTTTAAAGGGTTTGTTGTCATTTGATCATCAATGTTGGTACACCTACTGTTAATTACCTAAAATGCAATGAACAAATTGGAAATACTTTTTTTTTCAAATTTCTGGTTCTCTTGGATCATAACGTGACTAGAAAACTGACTATTTTAAATTACCAAAAGTTTTGCAAATTGTAGAAGATTATTGGGTTAAGACTTTTTTTGTTTAATTCCAAATTCTAACATCAAGTCAGAAAAAGTGCTTTAAGCCTTTAATCTTACTTTGCACCTACTGTATCTGAGTTAGAATTAAAGACTTTATCTTCTTCCAACTTCACAAGTCCTGATTTTTTTTTTAAAATCCTAAAAAAAATTTGACACTAGACTTTGATTGCCATTATCTTTAAACTCAATAAAAATAATTTCTAAGCAGTTTGTGGAAAATATTTCTTCACATCAAGGTGTAACATTAACTTGGATGAAAACCCAGCAACTGAATAACCCAACTGCAAATAGAAACTTTGGAAGATATTAAAATAGGCTTTCAACTATGAATTTTTCATATACGCTTTAATCTTTACTTAAATATATTATATAAAACTGGTACTGTGAGAGCAAAAGCACCATAAACCATAACGACAGTTGCTAGGGTACTCATCTTCACCTCCCATTCAAGCTTCTGCTCTGCATTCCCTATCAATTCTTCAAAGGTACTCATATCACCGGACCCACCCATTGAGATTACTCTGTGAACTCCTTTCAGCTCATCATGAAATGATTTCTCATGTTTTTCCAAGAGCTGACTGATAACCTCTTCCTGAGATTTCAGTTGACTTCCTGTTTGGTTGATTATTTTCTGTGAGACATCACCAAGACCGGTTCCACTATTGTCAGCAGGAGTCATCTTTTTCAAATCCTGTAGGATCGTCTTCAGTTCATCCCCTGCCCCTCCATCTAGAAAGGAAATCTGCTCTTTTAGATCGTTCACCATACCCTTCAGATCTTTCATCCTTCTCTGACTGATGAACGTCGACCCGATGATACCAAGGACCGTTCCCACGACCGATCCGATGATTGACCAATACTTCGTCTTTTCCTCTTGGGCTTTCTGTTTCACATGACTCTCTCGGACGGCAGCTGACAAACGATCAAAGGTCTCTCTCTCTTTATCCAACAGTCGATGATGTCTCTCGTTCACCTGCTTTTCTGCTTGGATCGTCTTATGTTCCTCAGTCGCATATTCCAAAAACTTTGGATCATCTCGAGGCGTGCGATCGAGCCTTGTCCTAATAAGATGCAATTCTGATTGTATGTCCTCTAGTTCTTGCCTAGAGTCTTTTACCTGCTGTCTTCTTTCAAGAAATTCCTTCTCTGTCTAAAGAGGGAAATAAGATGGAAACATGCTTACACTTGAAGTGTTTCTAATTGTTAGTCCTTTTAGCTAGATAGCCTACTTCTGTGCATACTTTTGACCACCAAGCTTGTCTAAGTTTTTGAAGATTGTGTACAGTATCTGTTCCTCATTATATATTGCATGTCCATCAACATTAACAGTTATTACAGTAGGCCTACAGTATATCAGGCATATAAGCTGTTCAAATGCACACTCAATGAAGATATTTAGATCACCAAAGGAAATGGCAAGTCTTAACACCTTATTCAGTTCCCACAAGATTACAACTTTTTTCTCCTAAAGGTGATATTAAATTATTGGATTAAACATACTATAATTTGGATGGACTAGCACCTACTACTAGTTATAGTATGGCAACTTAAGACTCAGTTTTCTAACAGTCGTAACTAACACATTATATAATGCACAAAATTTGAAGAAATACATATAAGCTAGCCTAGGTTTAGGTCTGGGGTTGGCAGGGCCAATATAGCCAGGGCTGGGTTTTATTGGGGCCCTGGAAACTTTTTTCAGTGGCCTGGGAAAATATGGGATCAAGAAAAACATATGTAAGAATAGATGTAACAGGTCCTGGCCTAAGTAACAGGAAAACGAAGTGCCACAAAAATGGGGTCCAAATTCCAATGTCAATCACATAGTCAAATGTTCAAGTGGGTCCACACCTCTGAAAGTTGTGGGTATAGCACTAGGCTAGGCAACCTAAACTTAGTAAGAAAAGTTGTTTACCATTGATACTCTTTCCTGTGCTTCCTTGACATCCTTAACACCAATAAAATTCTCGTATGATGCAAGCCATGTAGAAACGAGACTGGTATCAGAATCATTCACAACTTGTTTGTAAGGTTTGGATCCTGTCTTTTCCACCTCCGAGGACATACTTCTGAATGTCAAGGTTATACCACTAGGGTGCAATATTCTGCCAGCAAATCTATTGTTACATTGATGGACGATTGGATTGTGAACATGTCTTTCGTTTGAAAGGCTTTTACTTGAAGTTGAACTAGGCCTATTAACAAGAACATGATAAACGTTGGACTTGCAATGCAGCTCAAACAGTGTTGGGAACCTTTGCTGACCAAACGATGTTGCGGACTGAAACAATCGATATGAAACAATTTTTCCTGTCATTGTCAGGCAAATTCCTTACACACAGACGGTAAGATTGGAAATTTAGGAAAGGCAGTAATGATACGATAAAGATTTTTAGTTCGAGTTTTTGCACCAAAGACAGAACTAACACTAGTATTAAGTAGTAGCAGTGGCCTAATGCATATTCTGGCGGTATGTACTGTGCAATGCTAGGCTATACTGTCTTTGAAGCACTTGTCTCGGCTAACAAGGGTAATACATCCATGTGCTAACTATACACGGTAAAATACATGCATACATATCATTCATATGAACGACAACGACTTGAAGTAAGTTTACATGTGAGTTGTGACCTTGAATACAACAACAGTAGCCTATTATTTCCATCACACCTGCAACAATTGTCATTTACTGTATGTTCATATTCATGTTCAAGTTTGCCAACACAAATTGCCATGTTTGTTGCTTTTATTGAATGCTCATTTTATATATAGTGAAATGAGTATCACATATGCGATTTTTTGGTCATTGGTTGGTGGAGCGATGTGATGTAGGTAGTAGGGTTGTTAGTCGTGCAGTCTGTATCATTGTCACTCGTGGTCAGTGAAACTGAGTTGAAAATCTTTTTTTACGTGTAAGTTCAACTATACTCTAATATTAAAACAATGCATAATACCACCATGTCATCAGCTCCATTAATTAATTTTTATTGATAAATCTGTGTAGACAGTGTAATAACTAGAAAACTCTTGAAGAAATTGAGATGAACTGTAAAATTTGCCAGAGATCAGCAACCAGCCTACATAACCTACGGCGTAAAGTGACGGCCCCATTTTGTTGAGGAAGTACAACGTCCGCTGAGGAGTAAAATCGAGAAATGAAGAATTAAGAAGGTAAGTTTGCGTCAATTTGACTATCCCTGCAAGATCACATAACTACGTACACCACATACATATGAGCAGATTCAAATGCTGTATACAAAGCAATACTAGTAGAAATACGTAAACTATCGTTTTGCATGGCAATCGGTTCTTAATTGCCGAACAAGTTTAACAAATTTCCGAAAAGGAAGAAATTACGGAAAAAACAAAAAAAACCAGTGGAAGAAGAAAAAAAAAAATAGAAAAAAGATAAAAATAAAAAAAATAACACTACACACACGGTAAAAGATATATATACAAACTGTTCAGACATAAATACTGCAGGTTGTAGAATGCAATAATTGTAAATGTGATGTTCTTTCTACGCCTCCGTATTTAAATCCTAATGTTTTTCTTTTTCACCGTCCAAGCAATTGGTTAAGTTCCAGTTTTGGACTGTAGAACCATCCACGCGAACGGTACCATCGGCATATCGTACAGGACTACAGCGGTTTCATTGCATGAATTTCCGAATTAAATCTGTCATTTATGACGAAAAAATACTTTCCTTTTTTATGTATGAGATCCAAATTGCTCGCACCTGAAAAGTTAATAACTTTAACAGGTGAGACCATGTTTATGCTTGTGTCTGATTTGTATGCATAGGTAACGCAAATGCGTGTATTCTCCTAACTAGGCATATGCCTAAGTGTATACAATCAATAGCCCAGCATGCAAGGCAACAGTAAACAAATAAGGCTATTGCAGTAGTCCAAATGTTAGCCTTTCTCTAGGTCAAAACACAGGCATAGGCTACTGTAAGACTATTAAATAGCCTAGACTCCTCCCTTCCCCGCGCCACAGCCATGTCCTCCTCCCTTGAAGTTATAAGCTTGTCAAGGGAACTTGAAAGTTTCAAGTTTGGAGTGAAGATTGTTGACCATAATAACCAAAAGTGAAGGAGAAAAGATTAAAGGAGCATATTGTATCACACTAAAGTGATGCCTTTGTATACACCATTAATTGTGATCCTTATGCTACTCTTAAAACTTAGCAAACATTTTTTGCGCAATAAACGTCTCAAATCTTACAGCGAAAAGGATAAATATTTTTGTCAGCAAACTGGCTGATTTTATAAGCCGCGCCAATAAATGTTCTTTCATGCACATTTCATGCATATAAAGGTCACGTTGGGTTGCCTCAGTACTGCGCAATACTTGTGAAATTTCAGGATAACTGACCGTCCCACATATACTGTACCACTACCAGTGTGCAAAAGATATATATCTATATTTATGTGTACACAATACAGTGTAAAACAGTGCTCATTTCTGAGTTTGTAGCTTTACCTCTGTTTACTAGAAAGGTAAATATGTAGAGAGAGTAACTTGTCCCAACCTGTCCCATCCTCTGTAATTCATTGTCAAAGCCTAGATAATATATAACATGTAACTTTCACCAATTGTATTCAGAAGTAGTTACTTAGCCTTATAGTCCCATATGAATGTTATAAAAAGAGCTGGCATATTGAGCAACATTTACCGGCTTTCCAATTAGAAATTACTGTACACCCTTTAAAATATAAAATGAATCTCAACTGTACAAAATTTACAATAAAAACAAAGAAGTCATGACTTAAACCTTCATTACATTACGGAAAGTCCAAGCTCAAAGGTGTTAAATCTGACGTGACATAAAATATCAACACACTGAATCGTCAATTTAACAGCACGTCAAATTGAAATTTTCGGAACATACCGTGTATTGTATTGAAGGCCTTATTCTTGAGTACAATAGCATAAGTGTAGTCTATTATTTATTGTATTTAGATGCCTTGCAATTGCCATAATAATACACTAAAATTAATGTACACGCTTCAAACAATACACCTATTATTTGCTTGCATTAGGTTAGCTAACTCGTTCGTGTTTAAAACAAAAGCATCAATATGAGTAATGAATATTTTTATACGCCCATTAAAAGCTTTTTTTCCTTCTTTTTGGAGGTTCAGACTTGCAAATATTGTTATGTGTAAAGGAAATTGTGCAAACTCATGGCTCAGTTACATCTAGTACCATAGGCCTAGTGGATCAATTTAAGTAAAAAATGAGCAAACAGGTTGTTTGCTATTGTCTGACGTTACATAATAGAGATGATTTGATAGGTTGATTTTACAATATGAGTAAGGAAGGTGTGGTGTGCAAGCATAATTGTTACGGCCAACAAAATTGTCAATTTTTACCAAACGGTTAATTACTCGAGGGTTTGCCGAGTAAAAATTCTATCACAGTAATCTTTCTTTCTTCAATCGCAAGTTGCCGATATGATAAATTACTTAAAGTATATTTATACAAATTTTTGGGTATCAAAGTTGATGGGAAGGATTATATAGGGGGCTGAATTTGCCACAATATGTACACTCATAGAGCCTATAGGATGAAGCTGTTTTCTTGAGAAAATATGTTCATTTGTATATATATCCCAATCCTGTTTCAAGTGAGCCACTGGTTACCAACCTTCTGAAATGAGACATTCTTCTTTTCATTTAAACTGTAGATTTAATAGCATTTCTTTTTCTCTTTGATATTAGCTGAGGTTTCTTCAAGAAACGCAAGATGAGCACGGAGCAGTCAGCACCAGTCCTCGATAAGAATCAATTATCCCAACAAAATGAAATGAAATGTCATCCATTAAGACAAGAGGTATCATGAAACTATATCTAACAGACAGACAGTCATAGCCATGATTCATGAATTTAATATCACTCAAAGAACAACAGTATTTATCTCTTACCACAGTTCAGCCTAAAAGACCAATGGTTTATAATGCTGAGAAGCTTAATGCTACTAATGCAGCAAACTCATTCAAATCTGCCTCCATTCCCTGCCCTGGGCAACTTTGAACAATGAGATAATGATATGAAATATTGCTTAGTCTTGTGTAACACTTACATAATCTATATGGAAATATAAATACTGTAAATGTGTGTGTAACCATTGCATATGCGGCAACAGGAAATAATATTTGTGCTCACACTGTGCAAAGCAGTTTAGATGTTTATGAATATACATGTACTTAGAATATGATGATAAATGCACAGAACTTATATACTGTTGATTCTTTGTTCTAAAAACTTTGCAGTCATGTATTGTACCCCAGCCTCTCCCATCTCTTACCACTGGAAAAGGAATTTTGGTTACTTTTGAATGTTAAATCTGTTTTAAGTCAAAAGTAATAACAGCACATGTGTCAACTTAATTGGTGAAAGCCTGTCCTGTAGAATAAGAAATGCTAAAGCTAGATTATAATGTGATTAACTTTGTAGGTACTTCATAAGGAAACTTGGCTTTCCTTGGAAAGAGCTCATTACCAAACACCAAATGGAGAGAGATGCTGGGAGATGGTTCGAAGGGTCCAGAGGTCGTCTCAAGTTGCTGATGGTACGTACAGATGTCTACTGTAGTTCGTTTGATTTTATTCATGCTTTTTTAAAACATGATATTCATGTAGAACATACAATCATTATACGCTCTCCTGAATGAACCAAATTTGTAGTGTACTAGCTAGCTCTGTGTCATCGCTTTAAAGGGTGTGAAGACTCGCGCAAAAAGAAACGTCTAATGAAGTGTAACAGAAGTGTTAGACACCACCATCGATCCCAGAAAATACACACACAGCTTGCTACCGTTGGTAATTAGACACTAGTGTACAGTCAGTACATACAGCTGCGGTCAATACCCACAGGTCCAGGTCCAGCTAAAGATAACAATTAAGGTATCACGTTTCATTACTGTCTGCATTTTGTAGCGACACGAACAAAACATCACTTGCAAGCAACAGAAAGTTAACTTTTTCAGATGGCCGCACGCGGTTTGGGGCGAGTCTTCAATGCCTTTAATTACATAGAAGCCACTCTGCACTTTCCACCAGACCCACTGGTCTGTAACTCTTGACAATATAGCAATTTGTATCTTTGTGCGTTTGTTTAAAATGTAAAGTTTCTTTACTTCTAGAAAGTTGCTTGGACTCTTTCTTTGTTATTACAATGAGTGTACTTCCACTAACAATCAGACAGTGACACAAGTAGACGAACAATTCATAGTTCTGATGTGCCAGCATACAGTAGCACGATACAAACGAGAGGCCTGGCCATGTGAGAATGTGCTGCTACTGTACTACTTGTGAGTCACAGGATTAATGTTTGGGGAGGGGCAACATACCTCACATTATCAGCAATTTATGTGGGCTTTTTTTCCAGCTCATTGTTGTTTACAATTGATACGTTCCTGTTGTTTCACAGGTGTAATCGTAATAGCAACATTGAAGAGGCTCTTCCATTATGACTGCATCATTCTCATTAAACAGTACCGTCCTCCCTTGGCAAAATATACCATCGAATTTCCCGCAGGTATTTTTTTGAGACCTTTATTTTCACCGATTTTATTCCTCAAAACATTTGTACGAAGTATGTGAAAAGCCCAGTGAGGGAGGGGTGGCAATTTAGAGGCCTTTAAACTAAACAGAGATGGGAAAAACAGGGGAAGGGTTTTATTTACAAACCCAATGCGTAAAGGTGTGACAGAAACAACTTTGCAGTTGATTTATTATTCAAGAGAGTGTTTTTGTTTGTATTGATGCTATAATTTTTGATCTACTACTCAAACTCCAACAATAGAATTCTCTGATGTTGGACAGGAAGGGGCTTGTTTCTGCAGCAAAGATGGTAAATAACAGTATCTGCATATGAAGGATGCTGTAAATGTCTAATTGGTCCCTGGACAACTGTTTCAAGATTCAAGCTAAACTTTAAAATATTGATAAATTTTCTTTGCTTCCTCGCTTACCTGTCTCTGGGCAACCTTAGCACTCTCGCTCTTTTGCATCCAAAGTGAACCGGTAACCTGGGTCAGGGTAAAAATGTAACTTGATAAGTGGGTCCTTAGACAACCATTTGAAGAGTCAAGCTTTAAGTTAAAAAACAATCGATAACACATCCATTTATTATTTAATGTTCTTTTTTCGTTTACATCTTCTTTTGCAACCAACAGGCCTGATAGATGCGGGTGAAAGTGCTCCAGATGCAGCTATCAGAGAACTCAAAGAGGAAACTGGGTATCTCGGTACTGTACAAAAATCATCACCAGGTAAGAAGAATCACTTTACAGGGAGTCACAGGAAGTGAGGGTAAAGAGAAAGTGGATATATGTTTTGGTGTGACACTTTATTTAGAGTTTCTGGTGGTGAGGGAATAGAGAAAGTGGATATATGTGGTGTTGTGACACGTTACTTAGAGTTTCTGGTAGTGAGGGAAAAGAGGATATATGTGGTAGTGTGACACTTTACTTATAGTTTCTGGTGGTGAGGGAAAAGAGAAAGTGTGTGTAATGGAACTTTATGCAGAGAGTTAATCGGTGAGGGTGAGCCGTGTTTGGATGTGGTGGCGCTAGATACTTGACAAACACATACAGGTTATGATGGATGAAAGAAGTGTTTATGTTGTCACTTCACTCAAAGGTTTAGGTAGTGAGAGCAAAAGAAAGTGACGAAGCGTTAAATGTAGAGGGAGTGCCATATTGGATGTGTTTGCACATATCAGAGAGCTTCAGCTCTTTGTGTGGTGAGAAAGAAGAAATTCTACGGTGGCACTTTAGAGATTGTACCAGGTGGCATGGGAGGAAGTGATTGAAATATGTTGACACTTTACAGAGAGGACGTATGCTCGGGTAATGGGAGAAAGAAGTGTCTACAGTGACACTTTGGAAAATGAGCCAAAAGTTGTCGTGTAAAGGATGGTGAAAATGTCTGACAGTCAGTACATACAGCTGCGGTCAATACCCACAGGTCCAGGTCCAGCTAAAGATAACAATTAAGGTATCACGTCTCATTACTGTCTGCATTTTGTAGCGACACGAACAAAACATCACTTGCAAGCAACAGAAAGTTAACTTTTTCAGATGGCCGCACGCGGTTTGGGGCGAGTCTTCAATGCCTTTAATTACATAGAAGCCACTCTGCACTTTCCACCAGACCCACTGGTCTGTAACTCTTGACAATATAGCAATTTGTATCTTTGTGCGTTTGTTTAAAATGTAAAGTTTCTTTACTTCTAGAAAGTTGCTTGGACTCTTTCTCTGCTATTACAATATGTGTACTTCCACTAACAATCAGACAGTGACACAAGTAGACGAACAATTCATAGTTCTGATGTGCCAGCATACAGTAGCACGATACAAACGAGAGGCCTGGCCATGTGAGAATGTGCTGCTACTGTACTACTTGTGAGTCACAGGATTAATGTTTGGGGAGGGGCAACATACCTCACATTATCAGCAATTTATGTGGGCTTTTTTTCCAGCTCATTGTTGTTTACAATTGATACGTTCCTGTTGTTTCACAGGTGTAACCGTAATAGCAACATTGAAGAGGCTCTTCCATTATGACTGCATCATTCTCATTAAACAGTACCGTCCTCCCTTGGCAAAATATACCATCGAATTTCCCGCAGGTATCAGACCTTTATTTTCACCGATTTTATTCCTCAAAACATTTGTACGAAGTATGTGAAAAGCCCAGTGAGGGAGGGGTGGCAATGCAGAGGCCTTTAAGCTAAACAGAGATGGGAAACGGGGGAGTGTTCTATTTACAAACCCAAAGTGTAAAGGTATGACAGAAACAACTTTGCAGTTGATTTACCATTCAAGAGAGTGATTTTGTTTGTATTGATGCTATCATTTTTGATCTACTTTGACAGGAAGGGTTTGTTTCTGCAGCAGAGATGGTAAATAACAGTATCTGCATATGAAGGATGCTGTAAATGTCTAATTGGTCCCTGGACAACTGTTTCAAGATTCAAGCTAAACTTTAAAATATTGATAAATTTTCTTTGCTTCCTGGCTTACTTGTCTCTGTGCAACCTTAGCACTCTAGCTCTTTTGCATCCAAAGTGAACTGGTAACCTGGGTCAGGGTTAAAATGTCACTTGATAAGTAGGTCCTTAGACAACCATTTGAAGAGACAAACTTTAAATTAAACAATCGATAACACATCCATTTATTATTTAATGTTTCTTTTTCGTTTACATCTCCTTTTGCAACCAACAGGCTTGATAGATGCGGGTGAAAGTGCTCCAGATGCAGCTATCAGAGAACTCAAAGAGGAAACTGGGTATCTCGGTACTGTACAAAAATCATCACCAGGTAAGAATCACTTTACAGGGAGTCTCAGGAAGTGAGGGTAAAGAAAAAGTAGATATATGTGGTTATGTGGCACTTTACTTAATGCTTCTGGTGGTGAGGGAAAAGAGAAAGTGGTTATATGTGGTGTGGCACTTTACTTAACGTTTTTGGTGGTGAGGGAAAAGAGAAAATGTGTGTAATGGAACTTTATGCAGAGAGTTAATCGGTGAGGGAGAGCCGTGTTTGGATGTGGTGGCAGGTTATGATGGATGAAAGAAGTGTTTATGTTGACACTTCACTCAAAGGGTTAGGTGGTGAGAGCAAAAGAAAGTGATGAAGAGTTAAATGTAGAGGGAGTGCCAATTTGGATGTGTTCGCACATATCAGAGAGCTTCAGCTCTTGTGTGGCGGGAAAGAAGAAATTCTACGGAGGCACTTTAGAGATTGTACCAGGTGGCATGGGAGGAAGTGATTGAAATATGTTGACACTTTACAGAGAGGACGTATGCTCGGGTAATGGGAGAAAGAAGTGTCTACAGTGACACTTTGGAAAATGAGCCAAAAGTTGTCGTGTAAAGGATGGTGAAAATGTCTGTGGAAGTCTGCAGGGAGTTTCTGGCAAAGAGAAGGAAAGACATTGCATGGTGATATTCTACGTAATTCAAGAAGAATTTGTAAATCACTTTCTCGGTATCTTCTATTGCGCCCTCACTTGTTGGGCACCACACACTTACTCTTCCTTCTGAATTCAGAATTTGAACTTCATGTTTTGCTTGTGGAATTTTCATCCCAACATTTTCTTGGGGATGGTTGCCATGGATATTTCGGCATTTTTTTTCGCTGTATTTTTACTGGGAACTGTACGGGCATCGATTACATGATTCTCCCCGTTAGTGTTAACGAATAAGCCTTGTTTCTAATTTCTTATTTTTCAGGTGTGGCCCTCGATGCAGGAACTAGTTCATGCACAGTTAGCATGGTCCATGTGGATGTAAGTACTATCACAGTAATAAAGAAATATGACATCAGGCTCTCTAGAATCATAAGATGCCACAAAAATGTCTGCGTTTGTCATGAATAATTAATGGTATTGCGAATGATAATGGTATAACGAATAATAATGGTACTGCGAATGATAATGGTAGCCTGAAGAATAATGGAATCAGAATCATAAATATGTAATATGTCTGTGTGGGTTCAAATTTTTAATTTTTTTTATAAGTATTATTAACGTCTCAATAACACAGTGGTTTGCGTTAGTAATTCTGTATCCTTTGTTCTATCTCTTACTGTAGTTGCATCTGGGCACAGTTTGATTTACTGGTATTTAATATTTGTAATGGGTTAAATAGAAACCCTTGGTGTTCTCACTAAGTTACTATACATGAACACCATTGCACTAGAAAAGGCAGAAAAAGAAAGAACAATTGACCCACTGAACATCTTTGACTTGGATAAAATCAGTTATGACATTTAACTTTCTGTAATTTTTATGTCTGCTTTTTGATCACAGAAGTGATGGCATGTTGTAATGTTAGTTTCATCTTGATGGGAATCTTTTTGATTATTGAATGTTCATGCAGAAGTTTTGGGGTCATGAGTCCTTTTTCCATCCAAAGTGAAAACGTGTTTCTATTCCTTTCAGATCGATGGAGATAGTTCAGAAAACAGTAGCCCAGTCCAAAACTTAGGTAAGTGAGTTAAAACTATTAATCTTCCCTGTGTAATGGGTCTGCATGACAGACCAAATACACAGAAACATCGGGAGTACAGATTGCGGCTCTATACAATGGCTTCTCGATCTATTTTCTACAATGGCCAGCAAGGAAACATTGGTTGGAGCAAAATTACAGGGTGACACTGAATTTTACTATACATGGATCGAGCTATGTGCAGGGTATAGGCCAGTAGCGTGATGACATAGAAGGCCTTGGGGGCCCACACACCTGAAAAGTGCAAGATTGTAGGCAGATTTCTATTTCTCTTGTTTTTGCGTTCCTCAGTTTGCCTGTGGACTGCTTACTGAGAATCCCTGTACTAAATATTTGAATTTTTCAAGATATTTGCATTCAAATACTTATACTGGGCATTATTTTTTTGGCAAATATGTTGCACCATCTTTACAGTGACAGTACAGCCTCTAAAACATGAAATTGTGGGCAAGTCCCTGTATTAAATATTGACATTTTTTATTTAGAAGTTGGAAGCTTAAAACCAATAAATGGTACATTTAATTGTTCGTGTCTTGTTATTATTGTAAATATTCAATCATTGCTCAAATTAATTTATATTTTGGATATCTGAACAAAGATTTGATTAAAAGTAACAAATTTTGTCATTGTAAAATTGTCACCCCCTGGACTAGCGGGCAGGAGAGGGGGGTGCGAGAGGGTGTATATGAGAATTGTGGAAGCCGTAATGGTATAACCCTCTTGTCATTACATGGAGTGTACTGTATAGCTAATGTGTCTAGCTAACGTTCTGTGGTAAACATAACTGGACATACCTATTACCTGATGTTTGGTCATCGATTCAAGAATTGTGCTAATTTCATTTTCGAGAGGACATAACGTTACGAGTCAGACAAAAGTAAGAATTCCACAAGAATGGTGAATAGTTCATGAGGAGAATTTCTCTCAGCTTATAGATCATTCAGTGTAAGCCAAGAGACAAAAAAATATATCACCTAAAATATGTTGTGGTTAATCATTATTATGATACTTTATGAGTTTTCATGTTTGATTATGTAAATGTTTTTCTTCTTTTTCTCATCCAGATGAGGATGAATTCATAGAAGTACTTATTGTTCCACTTCACAACTTGGAGAGGCAACTACAAGGTAACTCATTGCTTGGCTTCAGTTTGTTTTTGATGTCTGGTTATCGACATTTGACGGGCTTTTCATTGCTAATAAAACGTAAAACTGCTTGCAGCATTTATCATAACTTTGTATCAATCTTAATGGGCCATCCGCTCAAAGAAGTAAGAGATCTATGATTGGTTTCTTTGATTTGTCTTAAGTAGGTAGTCACTTATTTAAATGTTTAATCTAATTCAGATCATTTTGGGTCCAACAAAATTTAGATTAATGCATTGTCTTTTCTTGTCTAATTTTCGTTTTTATGTCCAAAATGTCATCAAATTTCAGTGGACTAAAGTCTCAGATTTCTCTTCTGATTTTGTTACCTTTAACAGCTCTGTCTGGTTCCTAGGTTGTTGGAAAATCACCTCAAAATGAAAATGGTTTTATTCAGAGTAATGCACCAGTGTAGATATGTCACTGCCATTCAGTAGAATTCTTCACCTCTATTACATAACATAAAGAGGTTGTTTAGTTTGTGTCTCCGTTAATGACAAAGGTGGAGGTTTTGGCTGACCGGCATTTACGGTCATTCATGCGTTTACCCTTTCTTCACCATGGTTACGGGCAGTGTTGCTTGTGTGTTACATATCATGAATAATATTGCAGCAGTACAGGTAAACAGCCAACCCATCCAACCCATGCAACTTTACTGGAGGTGATCCTATTTTTTAGCTCATACCAGCATGCTGGTGTGAGCTATTGTTACAGTGCGGCGTCTATCACTCTATCACTCTATCCGTCAACAATTGGTAAAACCGCTCCCACTCGCACAGTGTTTCATGGAATTTCATGAAACTTGGACACAAGGACCATTGGGTATAGGGCCATCAGAGATGGTCTGAAATTTGGGGTCAAAGGTCACCTGTGGGCAGTAATGGGCCATTTTGTGAAAATACGCAAAATGCTTCTTCTCCTACAGATTCCATGGTACAATGTTGAGGGTTTGTCACGATAGTACTATGGTAGTTTTACCTTCAGGGTGTTCATGAATTTGAGATCAAAGATCAACTAGGGGTCTTTTGTGGCCCGGGCCGCGGCCCTATATTTTCAAATTGCTTCCGTTCGTACAGTGTATGGCCAGTTATAATGAAACTTGGTCACAACGTTCCTCGGGATGAGGGTTACGAGGGGTGTTCGGAAAATTGAGGTCAAATGTCATTTAGGGGGTCATCGGGGGTCATTCTTTGTAATATTTTCAAATATCTCAGTCTCTTCAAGATTTTAATTGATCACATTCAAAGTTGAACTGATGATTGTTGGAATGTGTATGAATAAGGTGGTGCCTAATAATTTTTGGTCAAAAGTTAATTAATTACAATTAATCCCCATTGTTTAAAAAAATCTGAGCCTTCACCTTTTTGCCAAAGCTCCTTTAATTTGTCTCCCAGTCTCTGCAGTGTTTGTTTACATTTGTGGTTAAGCTCTGCAGAGGCTGTTAGTGGAATTAAAGCAGGATTGGGAGTTGTTATTAACTGTTGAACTGTAAGCATGAGAGCCCTATAGCCAATCAGCACTTGCCAATTCTTAGAAGTCTTTGAGCCTGAAGTATGTAGGCAGCCAGCCAAAATTTTGGGAAGGCGTGCTTGTGAAGTTATGTCTGCTCAGATAGAGGGGAGAAAGTTTAATAGGGTAGGTCAGTGGTATTGTTTGAGAGAGTGGGTAAAATAGGATTTAAAGGGGGAAAATAGGAATTATAGCCAGTGGTGTGGCCAGGATTCTGCTAACGGAGGGGGGGGGGGGGGGGTTTCCCCGTTTTTCGTGGGGGGAAAAATGTGTCTTTGAACCTAAAATGTTTGGCCTCATGGGCCCAAAATTGGTGGAATCTGAAAAATGGCCTGAAATTTGGTGGGCCATAAAGTTTTGTGGGCCCTACATTTTTGAGCTCGAAAAGGTATGAGCTCTGCACCATTGGTGCTCTAGTTTCCAAAATGGTAAAATAATAACAAATTAATTAATTAATAAAAAAATAAATTATAATTTTGGAATGGAATAGCTTGTAATACTAAACCTTCACACTTCACCTCGGTTGGCTATCCAATTCAGAGTTTGAGCTGTTTGGGGGATTTTTTTGGACAATTTGGAATGTCAGCTCAGATTGGTTAACCGGGGATTTCTCCTGGATGACAAAACCCACCGTACTTACCTCGACCAACTCATTTCTTCTGAATGCATGTCGTAACCCAGGTAGCGCTCAGCACTGTCAATAAAGACATACTCATAATTTCAAGTACAATCTCTAGAGGCGGTAGGGGTAGGGTGTGGGAGTAGGGGGAGGGGTAGGGGAGGGGTACAAGAGGACGATGAGTGTACCAGCTGTGTCTCCTCATACATGACACATATTTTGTCGGCAACGGGGTGGATTCTGGTTACACCACCACCAAAGCATCTGGTGAAGATTTCATAATTTTCATGGCATATCAGTCTATTAATTAATTCATCCATGAGTGAGCTATTACTCTCTTTCTGTTTGTCATTCTACGACAGATTGGGGTAAAGACGATAACATCGTCATCGATGCCAAAGTTTATGTGTACTCCAGCTGCCAGCCTTCAAAACAGCCATCTTTGAACAAAGTTGAGAATCTGTCAAGGAAACTTGGAGATTAAGTGACTTCTACCCAGCTGCCTTGTGGTGGGTGACCTTCGTGACGAGTGCCTTGAAATATTCTGGTTCAGGTAGAAGGCTAACAGCAAAGTAACTTTACTTGTCTTTTTACTTATTTGACAGAGGTTTTAAGCAAATTTGTATTAATCATTGTCAAAAGTTTGTGCTTTTTCTATGATCTTAACAACTGGTAATAAAAATACTGATAATATTTTTAATTGATATCGTTGCTCAACAAAACACATTCAGTGAAATTCAAAGTTTTATTTTTTTTTATATTCACAAAAATTTGATGTACTCATACATCATCAGGTGCTATGAATTTGTTATTATTACTTGATTCCTTTATCTGTTTTATGTAAATCAATGCAAAACAATGACTGTCTTGTACTTTCCATTCTTAGTTTCTCCATGACATACAACACTTTAATATTCCACTAAGCAAGGAATCATAGTGCCCGTCTGACTCTTGTTAAGATGTCAAATCGAGCCAGTCACTTTTTAAACCTCTTTTCCTTAACTGGTTTGGTTTCACTAGAAGTATTTCTTGCCTTTTAAGTGTGCAGACTGAGTAGCTTAAAGTAGTCAGAGATAACCCTGCCATTACCATACATACACCATCAGTTTCTCATGTCAAGTACCTGAAGTGAGAACTGAGTCATGCGTTATATCCACTTGACATTGAAGAGCCAGTGGTGGATGTCCTGAAAGGGCTGTGTCTACCCTGACTAGAGTTGAAGGTGATCCATGAGTGTCGTGATTTTTGGTTTTGTGTGACTTTAATGAAGTCAACCAGTAAATCTCAGATTTAAGGAATAAGAGATTATCATAAGGAATAAGAGATAATAATGAGTGATTAATTACGTAATTATTGATTAATCAAACTGCTGTATCTTTACAAAGTGATCAAAACTAGGATGACTATTTACTGAAGACTGTAAAACGTATTGTCTGTATGGATTTTGACCAACTCAGCTAATGTAATGAAACATGTTTAATTTATTTCTTTGTCCACAATGTGGTTATTGCAATTTTTCTCTTTCTGCCTCAGTTATGGATTTTATTTTCAAGGAAATAAATAAGTAAGAATTTCACATCCCTGGAAGGAGTGTTTATTACTTTTTCAGTTAAGAGTTGGTCATATATAGATTTCATTGTGGCCTGCAGTATGGTGCTTTAAAGTAACAACTAATATGAAGAGAAAAACATTTGTAGAGCCAGCATTAGTAAGTGCCAAAAATCCAAGTTTTCCTGACAAACTTTTAAATGTGTTTAGTCAAATGGTTTACATTGAATCAATCATATACATAAATAATGTACTAGGTATCACAAGTGTCTGAGACGCATGACATTTCACTCAAAGTGATTCGTAGGATATATATTTTAATCTTATCATATATGAATGTATTAACATTCAGCAATTACATTAAATATCTCCATATCAAAGATACCGAAATGAGGGTTAATAACTTTCTATGAAATGGAAATAAATGGAAAATTGAAAAGATGTAAACAGTATATATATAAATATATTGTTGGTATTGTTTCTATGGATTTAAAGGTTTTCAAGATGTTCCCCTTTAAATGTGCCAAAAGTCTGGAAAGCTCCTTTAGGGCTTCAGAGATGACGACATCGGCTCCTCAGTGCAGGCTTCAATGTTAGGTTAATGTTCATGTTAATCAAATATTTTATCAATTCTCAACCCAAACATGTTCTTTTAACTTCATATTTACAACAGAACACCACCAGATGACATTGAAGACCATATTTTGGTGATTTTGTAGTATTTGCAAGGTCCAATAGTTTTACTCCCATCACTGCCTCCCCCCCCCCCCCCCCTCTCAATTCAGACTATAATGCCAAGGTATCTGAAACCTATTGCTTTATTGTTAAGGAGAGGAGTTTCCATAATTGCAGTCAATGGTCATAATCCACTTCCATAGCCAAACTTGCTCTGATCTTTGTTTTACAGTTCTTTCAGTCCATCGCCATATTTTCATTCCTAAAACCGTACCATGATCATATCATAATGTAATTGTCTAATTCGTCTTTAATAGACAAAGTAAAACTTTGTATAAAATTTACAAACTTGATAATTCTCTGTGTTAATTCTTTCTGATGTACTCTCCTTTTCTGTCTAGCTTTTGTTCTTTTCTTGTATCTTTCAACTTTATATATTTATTTGATATTTTTATTAAAATGTGGCCAAACAGTAAACTCCATACATTTTCTTTGTAACGATCATCATTGCATGTTTGTCTTACGTTTTTAATTTGACTCTGGGAACTGTTTCTTTGGAATACAGGTGTTCAATACATCAGATCAGGAAAGTGTGTCTGTGTGTCTGTCTTTTTCTATTTTTTCTATGATTATTATTATTTTGTATGATTTTTCTATGAGTTTTTTCATTTTATGTGCAATCGTTATCAAGAATGGTCGTCAGCAATAGCTCCAAAATTTTAGCATGTCAAGAAGCACATTACTGTGGTGGATTACTATTCCAGGTACTCCCAGATATCGAAAATGATATAATGAGGCAACTGAGTATCCCAGCGAAAGAAAATGTCTTAACTATTGAACATTTCCGATTTCATTTTGCACGCTGTTGATGTTCTACATATGAAGAAAAGTGTCTGGGCAAGGAATTGTTGGGGTCGAAAATAATCAGTAAATATTCAGGAGTTCATTTGTTACATTTGATGAAACAACATAATACTGGCAGTTTTGCTTTGATTAATCAATTTCAATGTTGTTTTGGGTTTTTGAGTAATACTCCGCTAGGATTCGTAAAAATCTTTGACCAAACTGGCTGTTTTTCCAACGGCATGTAGGAGTTGGACCATAATTGTACTTTATCTCTTCAAAAGGTCAAAGTTCATCGTAAATCTCATGTTATGACGCATACTGGGAAACAGACGAACAGAGTACCGTACAAATGAATTTATTTGTCATGAAATAACCCTCTGGCTACGAAAGGTATGATACATTAAAACTCATTACTGAGAGTTACCGTAATGAACTGTGGTATATAGGCTTTTGTGCCAAGTACTTTATGAACTTGCGGTAACATAATGTCCGGTTCCAGCGGCATCGAATCGAACACAACGAAATACTTATGTATACATTTGAATCAAATTAAGAAGCAAAATAGTAGACACTATTATGGTGGTACTGTTAGAGAATTCTGGCTACCGGTGATTTTTATGAATGAATCTTTCATTGGTAGTGCACATAGACAAATATCGGTTGTTTAATGTGAGTCATTTTCGGAGGCGCCGATAGAAACACATGCGGTAAGTATACACAATGTAGTTCCGTGGGTCATTGCCATTGGCTACGAGGTTTAACTTACTAAATTTGCTAAACTTGCTCAATTTATAAAGAGTACAAATCAAGGGTGATTTATTTCCCAGTGTTTGATAAATGTGTGTGTGTGTGTGTGTACTTCTTACTTTCCGTTAATGTACAATCAGGTGCCATAAAATCAGTCGATGTGCAGTTAAAACCCTCAACACAAGGGAGTGTATATTCGTGGATTTAAGCTCTTAGAAATTAATAGCTTGCGACTAACTTATGGTAATCACAACATACATCGCCATGGGAAACACGTTTAGGAAGCAGCTGTCCAATAGATCGTGATGTAGAACGGACACTGGGTCGCATAGCTCGGAGAGAACTAACAACTGTATCAACCTTTACAAATAATTCAGTTGTCGCAATGTGTTTAGTACCACGTCAAATGAAATAGTTAACACTTAAACTGTCAGAGGAATATTTAAATGTCTATAAATTGGACATTTCACAGCTGCTGCAAGTTTAAAGTCGGGGTTGTCACGCGTATAAATAGAACTCATAAGTGTGTTTCAAATCCAATAGATGAAATCGTTAACATTTTATAATATTGACTTTATTATCCATAAATAACAGAAAGTCGATTTATGTTTAACATTGATATGCATACATATTGTGTATGGTTAGTTTAGTACAAAGTTATGTTAATCAATGTAACATATATAGGCCTACCCAATTGTCGAGCTGTGAATATTATCTTTTTCGTGACTGAAGATATGATTTAACATTTTGTTCATTGCAGATTAATGACAATTAAATCAAAGGCATGTTAGGCCGGTGATGTCAAGAATGTGTTCTATAATGTGCGTCTGATGATATTCAACACATGTGGTAAATGATCATGATAATCTGTAAAGTATGTTCAGCTCTTTGAGTGAAGTTCATATCAGTAACGAGAGGTAACACATGAATGATCGGCATGTGTAGTGATACCGAATGTAAGCATCACAGTGGCGTAGGAAAGTACTTTTGAGTGGGGGGGGGGGGG
>KN884490.1:0-15803 GCA_000934455.1 Apostichopus parvimensis
AAAATGCTAAGGACAAACGCAGAACATACAAATGCAAATGGATTTCTGCAGCTCGTGTGCTTAAGACTGGAAGAAACTACCAAACTCTCAGACGGAGAAGATGGGGATTGTGGTGCTAGTTGTAGCTTGGGATCTACTGAAGAACTTTACAGTACTAATGAAAGTGACGAGAAGCAAGTCGAGAACAGGGCTACATATTCCATGTTTGATGATTTCATTACAAGCTGATGACATCAGTGAACATGATAATGAACAGCCAACAGAGCCTGGTCCTGAACAGAGGTATGATGATGAATCAGAACCAGATGAATGCGACTCTGCCGAAGAGGGTCAATCAGTGGGAGATGGCCATTCTCATCACAGCACCGAATTGTGTACAATTGAAGCTGACCTTGCTATAGTTGGGCAGTTAAATATCATGTTAAGCATAATGCAATTGATGGCCTCCTAAAAAGACTACAAAAGTCAGGTCCTAGTCATGTCTCCCTATTACTGCTCGTTCACTGTTAAATTCTTCAAGGAATGTTATCTCTACCATCAAATCTGGCATGGACTACATATACCTTAGATTAAAGAGGGAACTCCTTAAGATTGTCAAATGTTATGCATTAACAAACACTACTATCGACCATGTTGAAATCTCACTGAAATTGATGGATTGTCATGGTTCAAAAGTGCCAACACATCCCTTTGGCCAATACTGTGTGGTGTAATGAACTTGCAACCAGTCAAAGTTTTATTCAGTAGCACTTGCCTGTGGAATTTCAAAACCCAAGAATTTGGACTTCTTGATTGATACCACAGACGACTTAAATGATTTACTCTGCCATGGTCTTCCAAATGTTGGAAGAAACATAAAAGTCACTTTGCAGTGTATTGTGTGTAATACTCCTGCTAGAGCTTTTGTGAAATGTATGAAGTTATACTCTGGTTATTATGGCTGTGACAAATGCACCCAAAAAGGGTGTACTGAGAGAATGGAGACTGGAAGAAGGCGATCCCCGAACCTATGAATTATGCATGAAGCGATGATCGATTATGAACTATGCATCATTCGTGATCGACGGGCAGCCAGTTGGGACAATTTTCAAATGCTGATATCTTTCTAAACTGTACTCCAATATCATGCTTTCAAAGCGCTGGTATTGACAGTGCAAACAGTTCCTAACCTTGATTTGATAGAAACATGATATTCATACTGCTCGTACTGACAATACGAGTGCTCTGAAGCGGGACATGACACTACAGTATAGAAATAATTGTGCCAACTGGGTGCGACGGGTATGAATTATGCACCATAAACTAAATCATTAATTTGTTGTGACTGTACCATTTTCACAGAAGGGAGAAGAAAGTGTTCCTTTTTCTACGCCCTTTTGCTAAGATCTTGTGTAGTATCAATTCCCTTTCGAGGGGAATGGTGATGCACACCCGACAATGATCACATAGTCACAGTCCCGATGCAAAGGGACTGGGGGGTTGAGAGCGGATCAGTCGTTCGGTAGTTTGGTTTTCGTGCCCAGGTTCTTTCCTGGGCGACTTTTTCTTAAAAAGTATCCTTTTTCTACGCCAATCTAGTAGTACACTGTCACTAGAACTGCAATATATATCAAACATTGAACGTCATATAGAGAAAGAACGTTGTCTTTATAGCTTAGTGAAGACAATGTAATAATTTAATGAAAACAAGAGGAGATCAACATCGTAGTTAGAATTTTGTTATAGAGCCTCTGAGCATTAGGCCTACAATCAAATTTGATAAACGCTACACCGTAGAGGTGCACGGTTAGAACACTGCAACGAGGAAATTAATTTTGCTAGCCCTTTGCAGAGGCACAGCCAGATATTTGGAAATGGTGAGGTGGGGGAGGGAGAGGGGGAGTGGTTGAGCAATACTTAGGAGCATAGAATACGGGTAATACAAGCTGGCCTTAGATGCGAGAAGCCCCGTCGGCTTAGAGGGATCAGGGGAACGCCACCGTGACATCGTGCCCCCTGGTCGGGGTGAAGGAATGAATCCCCGGGATTGAGATTTGTGGTTTTCATCGTTTCCAGAACTTATATCAGCTTCAAAACCGCATACTTTTGGGGAGACGTAGCCCATTCCCCCTTGGCGTTGCTAAAGGTCCATTGGTTGGAATTCCTTTTCTTTGATATTTCTTTAGAAAGACGGAATATATAGTACTGTTACTAGCCCATTCATACATTAAGTAACCTTCATTCAATGCTCATTTCATTTGACTAACAATTCACCTTCATCCATCAACATTCCACTACACTGCTGCTCCATTGTTTACTCCTTGGTGGTCAGGACTGAATTAGAAGCTGTTATAGTCAGAGCTGTCCTGGTTGCCTTGGCGTGAGGAAATGCCTTTCTTAAGTAAGTTCATTTTGTTCATATGGTAATTTGTCTTTGCTCGAAGCGTGTGAGCTACAAGTTACTTTACAATTAGTGCTTTCTACTCTTGTCTCCATTGGGTTTTTGCCTTTGGAACATTAGCGGGCTGGGCCTTGTAACAGTGCCACTACAGGAAACGGAATTAGTGATGGATTCTTGATATGTCAGCAAAATCTCACACTTGGCAGTAAATATATTCTGTAATTATAACGGAAATTTATATTTATGAGAGGATTGGAAGGTAGATGTAACACGATGGTCTCCGATGAATGAAACTAATCCACTGAGCCAGATGGCAGTACTGGCTAACTATAATACCAGAGCAGTATATCTCTACATATCGGCGGCTGTGATTAATACGTTTATTTGTTTGACTTTCGCAAAAAAGGTAAGCAGATTTGCAATTTTCCATCAACAAAAGCGGGAGATCAGTAAAATTGGGCAAAATTCAACCAAAGCAAGATGAGGGGGGGGGGGGGTGAGCAGCTGGACGGGAGTTGTTCACGATAGTTCTTTGTGTATCACACAGAGCGATGATGATGATATGGTTTGTCTCCCCAGCTCGCTGTGGAGGGTGGTGTGAGAATGGTCACGAGTCCGAAGCTGGGCGGGAGTTTTTCACGACAGTTCTTTGTGCATCACACAGAACTATGATGATGGTGGTAGGGTTTGTCTCCCTAGCTCTCTGTGGAGGGTGGTGTAAGAATGGTCACGAGTGAGAAGCTGGGCGGGAGTTGTTCACGACAGTTCTCTCTATCACATAATGATAGTCATTGATCTGGCTTTCTTTCATAACCGCGTTCATTTGTCCGACATGCTTTGTTCGACTGAGTTACGAAGTATGTAAGCCTATAAACAGTGCCCTGCCGAGCTTTTGACGAGCACTACCATTAATTATATAGTTTACTGACAAATGCTCTGAGCTTAAGACTTTCCAAACGTATTTCATCATTTGGTTTCAAAATGCTGATATTCAGTAAAGTGACTAAATCGCAAATCCGTAGTTTGGAATGATTGATTACAGTTACGAAACCTGCCAAGCATAAATTCAACATGTTTGCTTCATGCACACCCCCTTCCTTAATGTACCCATGTAGACGTGACAGGTCGTTCACTAACCTGATGTCAGTGTGGCAGTCATAAGAAATCATTCGAGGAACTGAGATTTGGGCTGTGCCCACAAAACAGCGCTTCCTCTTCACCTTGATTATTTTAAATACACCTACATTGTTTCAAATGATTTAGTTCAGCATATTAATGCTTACGAGGCCCATTATTCTACCCCACCTAAACCTCCTCTTTCGTTGTGAGAAAGTAACTTTTTCTTTCTTTTCTATGAAAAAGTGCCCTTTTTACAAAATGTCGTCTTGTTGAAATAAAAAGAGAAATGTTTACTAATAAGAAAGTGACCTTTTCTTGGGAATTACAATAAAATAAAGTAGTAATTATGTGCCAGTTTGTTGAAAACATCAAATATATACATGAATTTGTGGGACAGAATGTACACAAGTTCAGTTTTTCAAATCAAAGTGACATATATCCCAGTGGTGCAATTCACTCGCAAATTGAATCCTTTTCTGGACGCCTCTGGTCATCAAGTGTGCTGGTTGGAGACAATGGTACTTGGATTACCCCATTGAAGGGTTTCACTATTGTCACGTCGTATAAAGTTGGGCGCAGTATAAAGAACGCTATTCCACAAAATAAATTTATAAAGATTAAGATACAAGTTGAGTTCCAATAATTGAGTAGGTTTTATTTCGTTTCAATCAGCATGTGAGCTGTTTAAAGCCCTTTATATATGTCGGTAGTACCAAAATGGAAACAATAATGACAAATTTAGTGTAAAATCTAACAAGGATATATACAGAACTAATCAGTAACAAATCAATAGTAAAAGCTGATTTACAGAGATTAAGTCAGTGTCTCTTTTGTCACATGGTAAACAGACCAAAAACATGACATTTACCATAATAATAACAATACTAAAAATAATTGATATTTTAGCCTTTTATAAAACAAGGAAAAATTATCAGTTCAAAAGACCTGTCTTGATAAGGCTCAGGAACGATGTTGCGTGAAATATGTTTTTATATTTGAAATGGTAAACCAACAGAAACTTGAAATTGCATCCACATGGTCAGATACAGTTCTGAACAGAACCAGTAAATTAACATAATATTTAACCAACTCCCAAATTAACCAAGAACAAAGTAAAATGGATAGGAGGGAGGGAGAGGAGGGGAGGGGGTGGACAACCCCAACACCTCCCTAAATCTGTATCTGATACTACACTCTTATCTTCGGCATCAAACAAACAAAAAGCCAGTAACCTGTAAATAATACAATCAACTCACTTATCCAAGTGTTGTCTAAACTTTCACTGACTTTTAAAAGTACCTAAAAATCAAAATATAGTGCAAATGTTGTTGCTTTGTCTCTCAACATGATTCTTTAATGCTGAGACCAAGATAAACATGAGTTATATCTGGTCATTGGTATTTTTGCCATGACTTCGAAAATTGTAACCACATTATTAACAAAAATTATTGGAAACATCCTCCAACCCCCCCCCCCCCCCCAATGGAAATAAAAGTTTGATTTCGTTTTACGAAATAATGATGTAAAAACATCTTAATGAAACAAAGTAAAATAATGTATGTTACACATGATGTTAAAAAAAGGTCAAAATTCATGTATAAAATATTGCAATAGTACTGCCTTCACCTAATATAACACTTGGAAAATTAATGCAGTATAAATTGTTCTGTGAACCATGGAAATACATTGGATGCCGACCCCCCCCCAAACTCAACTGCATGGGAAGGGGAGGGGTAGGACCCCCCACTCAGCTGCGTGGGAAGGGGAGGGGGTAACAGTAGAAGCAGAATGCGCAGTCTTAAAGACTTCACTGATACTGTCATATCCAATTCTATGTTAAAACAATGACAAACACATTCACAACTTTGAAAACAGATTACATATCTTGCATAAAAAAAAAATTTCCTGGCCACATTTTTGTTAATCCTTCTTGTGGAAACAATGCTTAAATTTATGAAACCTGCACATTTACAGTAATATTTTGCATGAACATTTCCTCAGCCTTCTTGTGTTTTGTTTTCTAATTTAAATCCTTCTTGTGGTAAACAGTAATTTTTGCTTTGACTAGATGATAATCAATTCTGACAAAGAAACTTACAGCTTTTTCAAAAAATAAAAAATATTTGCTCATAAGCAACCAATCTTTTTTGGTTTTTGATGATTAAATCCAACTGCTTAACATAAACATATATAACTCAATATAGAAACATTAAACACTGATGTTGAGGTACATGTGGTCAGTAAACTAAGTAGATAAAGCTATTCTTAAATGTTATTATGTAGTACTTGAGAAAAAAATCATCGCAAAAAGTTCAAAATAAAAAAAAATCAATCCTTTTCAATTACAAACTTGAGGAACTGTGTCACAACCGAACATCTGGAAAAGTTGAAAATCTGTGAGAGGAACAAAAGTAAGATTTCAACAGGCATGAGCTTTTCCCGCGAATTCGCGGAATATCCGTGGTTTCTTTTCTACCTCGGGGACAAAAACTATTATCCTAACACACTGTAGCATACGCAAACTGGAGCCTATACCGCAATTTTGGCAAAATTCCGTGATTTTTTTTTTACCCCAGGCTCGTCCGTTTCAACTATCTTGGTATGGATTATTGACACAATGTTTTGTATGGAAACCCAGTTTTTCTTTGTGGCAGAGAGGAGGGGAAAACAGAACCAGTTCCAGTAATATGTGTGGTACAGCTGCCTTGTTTAAAGGGATAGGCTGGTGACAGACAGCATTAGACTATACATGGAATAGAAAAATACTCCAAACGGTTAGACTAAAACCCCATCTCAATATCTTGTTCCTAACTCAAGAATGATTGATTAAATGTAATCTCCTTTGACTGGCTTAACTCTGGTTCTTCCAGGGGAGTCTATCCCAGTATGTGTGGTCTGTGATGTTCTCACTGCAAATGTTTTCAAAGCTTCTAATGTCCTTTTGTTACTAATGTTGTTGAATTATCCTTGAACTCTGAATACAAATGAAATGTTTGATCACTGCCAAGCCTTTTCTGTATTTTAGAAAATTCCATCAAAATACAACTTGCTTGTAAGAAAATTATATTTGCTCTGATTCAGGAAGATGAACCAAAAGAACAGTTTCAGCTGAATTTGCTGTGATCTATGATGACCTCATTCCCACTGCTGTTGCCAGATGCTTAATACTACCAAATTTGAAAATGTAATATCTCTGCCGTAGAAAAATGTTACGAGGATGTGGTTTATCGACCTAAAGATGTCAGAAATGTCCAACATTTTTATTTCAGCAACCGGAGTATCCCCTGAAAGCAAAGCCTTGGCATAACACATGAAATATGAAATAACACATGAACATAACACATGAAATATTTCATCTGACATATTTGATCTGAATAGGAAATCTTTCCCCAAAGAAGCTTTTGCAGAGTTCTTACTCTTATCAGTATTGACTCGAGAAAATCAAAAGCTTTGTCTTTCTTTAAATTTTACATAGTAACTTTGCAAAGATAAAATCTTTAAATACAATCCTGCCACAATTATCTAATCCAACCCTCCTCAATGGTGTTTTTTAGTTGTTGACAAAAGTCTTCCAATGAGTAACAAGATGTTACTTAATCGGAAATCGGCAGTCTTCATACAAGTTTACCTTTTTTAATTATCATCATCTGAATCGGATTCACTAGAAGATCCTGAACCGGAAGAAGCTTCGTCATCTGATGATTGCTCTTGCTTGATCGGTTTCTCTTGTACGGTAGCTTCCTCTTCCGCACTCTCCTCCATCCCATCTTCATCCCCATCTTCATCACTGTCGTCCCCGCTGCTCCCTTCATCTTCCTCCTCCTCCTCTTCTTCAGATTCCTCCGAATCTTCCTCCTCTGACGATTCTCCATCCTTGTTGTCACTTGAGACCTTTGTGACCTTTTGTAAACAAATGCAGAATAAAAATCCCGAACCAGTCATAAATATTGTTACTCAAATTCCAGGTAGGTGTGATCAACTATAAAATGTATGTTGAACTATGGAAGAAACTCTGTTCAGCCATTGTTAAGGTGTCACTAATACAGTTTGAAATTGTACAACAGATTATTTTACATGTTGTGAAAGCAATTTTTTGTTGTTGTTGGCTAGGATGGGATTTGAACCACTGAATTGTGGATTCAAATGTTTTTGTTTTTAGAAAGTTTAAACACCCGAAAAATTTGAAAATACTAATGACCTGGATTACCTTAGTGACTTCTACCATGTATGACTTTGTTCAAATTATTCATCATGTTATCCTCCCAACAGAAAGCAAAGTACCTCATAAAACCTTATCCACTTTGATTTGTTGTTCTACTTACCTTCTGTTTGGTCCTTGGAATAGGGTTTGTGAGAACTTTCTCAAAGAGCTCTTGATCGGTGGAAGATAGAGACTGAAGAAAAAAGAAGAAAATAATTATAGAAAAGTAGGAAAAAAAGCATGTAGAACAGCTAGTTACATTTCAGAAACTCTGTGGATGAATATTTCCAGCCTGTTTTAATTTCTAACCTTCTAAATTAATTTTACGAATAAAAAATTAACCTTAAATATCATTGTGATAGAATGTCCATAGCATGGAGTGGGTTAGGGCTCCCACAATGAGATGTGGCTAGACCCCTTCAAGCCAACTGTGACCATGTCATATAACGATCCTTTAAAACAATCCTCACCCTTCCCCACTCCCCAAATATAAACTTCTTCAGGTTGGAACTCTGCTAACACATGATACTGGACATGCAACCCTCAATCTGGGAATTGAACATGTCATCTGGGAATCGAACACACCATCCACGAACTGACTCTTTGTCGTCATCGGTTACCTTCTTGTATTTTTCTACGTCCTTCTCATGTTTTTTCCAGAGTCTGTCTTTCTTTGCCTCGTATTTCCTCTGTTCAGTCTTGCTGGTGTTCTTCCACTTCTCAGCGACGGCTTTCATTTTGTTCTTTTGATCGAGCTTCACGATGTCCTGATTTCTCATCGTTTCCGATGTGAAGATTCCGTAAGCGCTCCTAAAACAGAGGCACATTGATATCAGTTATCACATGCAAAGAAATCAGATTGAAACTAACTGGGATGAGCCTGGGGTAAAAATAAAATAACGGTACTTTGCAAAAATTGCGGTATAGGCTCCAGTTTGCGTATGCTACAGTGTGTTAGGATAATAGCTTTTGTCCCCGAGGTAGAAAAGAAATCACGGATATTCCGCGAATTCGCGGAAAAAGTTCATGCCTGAACTAAGGTTGCAAGAAAACATAATTTGAAAGCTTCCTTGTATAACTAACTACCAGCAAATCAAGTTTCATGGTATGAAATACACTCTCAACTGAGTTCGAAGAAATAGATGGTGAGGGATAGATGAATGGATGGACAGTTGAATAATTGCATGGGACTGGAAGCATGAATAGACAGTTGTGTGAATGAATTGGATGTATTGTCACGAAATGGAAGAGATAAACGACTAAACTGGACTTGATCCTATAAGTTTACTTAAGCAGGCTATTGTTTTGCTGGATATTACTGAAAAGAAATTGAATAGCTAAAGGACTAAACTGGACTTGATCCTATAAGTTTAATTAAACAAGCTATTGTTCTTGCTGGATCAATTAACTGACAGAAGGAACAAGTCTGCAATTAGGACAAACAAATCTACACAATTTAGCAATTTTCACTTGGCTACTTACGTATGTGGCTTTTTGGGCATCTCTGCCAAGAGCTGTTGCATTTTGTTGGTGACCTTTGTGAGAAGAAAGTAAACACGTAACGGGGCAAAACATCAAAAAAGATTCTGCTTATCCCTTGGAAAAATGGGTCATACATTTTTTGTGTAGGTTTGATGAATTGAACATCAGCTATGGGCCAGTAAAACACCCCCTCGCTGTATGATAGGCCTACAATTATTGTGAAGGAGGGTGATACCAATTAATCCATGAATTCAAAATAGGTTCAGATTGGTCAGGTGTAAGGTAGCCCAGATTATTTTGTTACTTAAGAAAACTCAGCAAGTTCTTTTCATAAAGAACACACTTGATTGATGGGACAGTCTTTGTTACCTGTTGAGCTTGTTTCTTCCATGGTACTTTACGTGCCTTCTCTAAGTTCTCCCAGGCCAGTTTTAAACTTTTCTTGGCCCTTGTTTCCTTGAGCTTTGGACAGAGTTGACAAAATAATGAAATAGAAAACATTAATATAAGTATTTGCTTTAAAAAGTTTGTTAGCAGTTTCTTGGAACAAAGAGCAAAGTTGAAGGAATGCAAGTAATTTGGATCTCCAATGTGGAGTAAAATTATCTGAAGTACTTGCATTCCAGTGAGCTCCACACAGTGTTGTGTTTATATGCAGTCACTGCAGGTCATGTTGGAGGACCAGCTGCCCAGTAACATAAACTTTGTGCCATCTTTCTCAAAATGGTGTCTGTGGATCCCAAGGACTCCCATGAAATATTGGGTTGTGGGTGGGGGAGGGGGGAGAGAGAGTGTGTGAAGGCAACACTTACAGGGTCAGCAGGGGTTGAGTAAAATGACAATGGGGTCTGTAACAGCCTAGCTATTTATAGTAGGCTAAACCTGGCAGACTTTTTTTCAGATGAAACACGAGTGGAGTGAAATCTTTGTAGTTGTCTCTTCGCTAAGTCGAGAACCTTCAAAATTTTTCCTTTTCTTTGTGATATCATCATTTCTGTTAATTTCTGACAGTTTTGAAGCATTTTGAATTCTGTAATGGGATGTGTGCAAAATTTCACAAGATCATTGAATCTACAGTGCTTAAAATACTTGTGAGTGGTGTACAATGATAAGATAAGTGGTTCTTTGAAATTTTGACAAGTTTGGTATTAGGCTCAATCCCAGTCGTTCTATGTATTTATCAGTGGAGAGCTATAAGACAGAATCACAGGATATGACTCTCATTTTGTTTGAAACCGCTGGTTAAATTAGACTAATGTACTCTATGAATAATATGACTCAAATTATCTTTATGCTCGTTTGGTTTGTTTTAAAGAAAGATTTCTGAATTTATCAATAAAAATAAAAATATGACTTGGGAAAATGGTTAAAGAAAATAACTGAATTTCTCATGAAAATGCAAAAAGTGTCATATATGCACACCTTACGTTATGTACTGGCATGTAGCTATGTAATCAATCCAGAGGTTCCTACCTTATGTCCTTGCATGTAGCTTTGCAGGTTGTGCTCAATCCATAGGTTCCTTACCTTATGTCAGTTTGCATGTAGCTATGCAGGTTGTGCTCAGTCCAGAGGTTCCTACCTTATGTACTTGCATGTAGCTATGCAGGTTGTGCTCAATCCATAGGTTCCTTACCTTATGAACCTGCATGTAGCTATGCAAGTTGTGCTCAATCCATAGGTCCCTAGCCATGACATCATCTTCTTCCTCCTCCTCCTCATCTTCCTCTTCATTGTCGTCTTCCTCTTCACTATCATCCTCCTCATCGGAGGAGCTGTCAGTCTCGCTACCTGACGACCTACAAATCAATTGATGATCTAGCATCAATGTCATTTCATCAGCTTTCCTTTCATTTATACTGCGGCCTGCAGTGCAGTCAATTTAACTAAAGATGGTACCTGTTTGGATAGTTGGTAACTAAGGGATGTGTGAGTAAGAGGTCATACAACAATTTCACTAAGCCCTAAGAGTTCATCTACAGCTTCTTAAGCTTTAAAGGAACCTTCCAGAGATGTTTACAATATTTGAATATCTTGAAACCCTTAATAGTAACAAAAATACTGCTAGCACTCAAGTCGGTCCATTTCCTTGATTACGACAATTCTCCCTAGCATCATCCCTCCTTTTAAGGTTATTGAACACTTTCTGCAGATAACTGCTACCTAACCTCTGACCTCACCTGATAAGAGTTCATAATTGGCGATTTTCCAGCCCATAAAACATACAGCGAGAGAAAAGACTGTGGCAATTGTTTGCAAGGTTATGCAACAGTTACTTTTCAACAGACTTTTTTGGTACAGTCAATTTAATTCATGAATATTCTTTTGCATAATATTTACAGTATGTTTGCTTCACATTTCTTCAATTGTTATTTTAATTAGCATATCATTTGTTTTGAAGCTGTAGAGTAGTCTTCCTCGAGGCTATTGCATCTGTTCAGTTACTTTGAGCCTTGTATTCAGCCAGACTTCTTTTAAATTGTTCTTTATCTTTCTTTCCTGGACTACAGGTTTGCATCAATACTTACAAGGCATTCATCTCTTTCGCTCTCTCCTCGTACTTGTTCTGAGAAAATATAAAGGGTAAGAATAGATAAGCACTTTACAGGTGTGCATTTGGCTTGTAACGATATGGTTATAATCATACTGATTCATTTAAGGAAAGGATAAATTAGGTGTCTGACTTGTAATTTGTTTGCGCTAGCACTCCCCAAGCCCAGCAAGACAGTTACATGTTCATAAACCCGGCCTTGTGCACTCCCAAGCCCACCAAGACAGTAACTGTTAAATAAACTCGGCCTTGTGCACTCCTAAGCCCACCACAAACTGCCAGAATCATCAAGAACCGACTAAACTCCACCACCGTTACCTGAAAAATTGTGGATAGTTGGGCAGCATAAGTGTGCTTGGACTGAATAATGAATTTTTACAGTTTAAAGTCATGCCAGCGTCCGTAGGTAAAACTGAATGTGTAGCGTTTTTCCCTATTGGCAGTGTGTGGTGGTGCATGAATAAAACTACAGTCTTTATACAAATGAAACCAATCCCAGTGAAATGAGTATCGGTACTAAACAGAAAACAATCATTTTGTGCGCTCATCAGTGGTTCAGTGTGCACGGGTAAGTTGTACAACTGTGGGTATACACAACTATCGAAAACTAGGTCATGAGTTGACGGCATTCATCAGGGGCAGTGCGCGTCTGGCCTTACTCATAGTCAGGGCAGTTTTGAGACATAATTCAAAAGTTTCCAGGACTGGACTCCAATAGATCAAACTATACTGCTGCCTAGAGGCATTCCTTTGAATTCCAGAGGAACATATATAAACAATCAATAAAATAAAAAATGAAAAACCAGAAACAAACAAAAGTTTGAGATCTGTGATTTACCATCTTTGATTTAGGCAAGGCTTGGTACTTATCCTTCAACATTTTTTCGATAGCCTTTGGCTTCAGATTGGGGTTCTTCTTTTCAAACTTTTCTTTGAATTCGTTCAAGTAAACATCCAGCCCAGAGAAGATGCTCTTATTGGCTGTTGAAGCCTTTTTCTGAGGAGTAATGTGAATTTATTTCAGAGATTATAAAATTTGACAATTTAAACCATGCATGGGTACATGTATACAGCTACAAAAAGTTCATATGTAAATGAGGACAATGTTATCTCATTGTTTGATTTGAAGACATTGATACAGATCTACATGCAGTAATAGTAACCAAGAAATAGAAGATACTGTCTAAAGCAATACAAAAACAAACAAGCAAAGATAAACACATACAGGACGGTTTATGCAAAAGAAACACAAAGAATGCCAACAACTGACCAAGAATTCATCAAGAAAACTAACAAGAGAACCGGAAAGTGATTTGACATAGATGTTAAAGAAGCACAACATCAACAATTATCTTTGCCTTATATGACAGATACATTTCTAACTTTGATAACTTTCCCCAAGCAGCTAAGAAAAGTTTGATTCTGTTTGGGAGATACTCTTGGTTAAAGTCATGTCTGAGTCGCTGCCATTTTGTAAATCTGTGATGTCATACTGCCACTAGCATCTGAAACCTTCCACTTTTGTTTCTTTGTCTATATGGGTGTGGGTCCGAACAAAAACAGCCCCCAAACTCCCTCCCTTTATAAGAAAAGGATACTTATCAGGCTGTAAAAGACTGAGAACGTCTCTGAAATCCAAAAGGATGTATAAAAGGTAAAACTCCAAGGTATCCGGGCAAATTTCCGTAAGATTTGCTATCCACTACGAACACACATGTATAGACACTTTGGATGGTAGAATGAGAAGGAAGGGCAATGACCGGAGGAGCCGGTCGCTGAGGGTGCACAGTGTTAAAAGATTACCAGGGCATACTAGACACGGTAGAATGAGGTGCTAAGGTTGTGAGGAGACAGGTAAGCTCGTCACTCGTAAATATCTAAACCAGTAAGTTTTATGATGTCATACTGCCACTAGCATCTGAAACCTTTCACTTATGTTTCTTTATCTATATTTCAAAGTAGAATGATAACAGTGTTGACATTAAAACCAATGCCATCATTAGGTCATTAATACAGAATATAAATATTATAATTATTAAAGAAAAAACATTAAAAAAAGTAAAGCAATATTGATGGTTGGGTTTGTGTCTCCTGGCTGTGGAGGGTGGGATGAGGAGGGGGTGGGGAGTTGTTCCCGACAGCTATATATCTCTATCACATAGACTAATATTGATGGTTGGGGTTGTGTCTCCTGGCTGTGGAGGGTGGGATGAGGAGGGGGTGGGGAGTTGTTCCTGACAGCTATATATCTCTATCACAAAGACCAATATTGATGGTTGGGGTTGTGTCTCCTGGCTGTGGAGGGTGGGATGAGGAGGGGATGGGGTGTTGTTCCCGACAGCTATATATCTCTACCACAAAGACCAATATTGATGGTTGGGGTTGTGTCTCCTGGCAGTGGAGGGTGGGATGAGAAGGGGGTGGGGAGTTGTTCTTGACAGCTATATATCTCTACCACTTAGACCAATATTGATGGTTGGGGTTGTGTCTCCTGGCTGTGGAGGGTGGGATGAGAAGGGGGTGGGGAGTTGTTCTTGACAGCTATATATCTCTATCACTTAGACCAATATTGATGGTTGGGTTTGTGTCTCCTGGCTGTGGAGGGTGGGATGAGGAGGGGGTGGGGGAGTTGTTCCTGACAGCGATATATTTCTACCACATAGACCAATATTGATGGTTGGGGTTGTGTCTCCTGGCAGTGGAGGGGATGAGGAGGGGATGGGGTGTTGTTCCTGACAGCTATATATCTCTATCACATAGACCAAATATTGATGGTTGGGGTTGTCTCGCCTTTAATGCTACCTACAGAATGGCAGCTTACAATGGTGTTGAGAGCCAATCGAGCCAAATAGGTGACAAAATCTACTTCGATGGAGACAGAAGTTGTTTTCTACTCACCTTCGATTTAGAAGGAACTTTAGAAGCTGCTAATTCGCTTTGATATTTCGCCGCCTCTTCTTGTGGTAGGGTCTGTATAGAAAAATGGAATCAATGGCTTTATTATTATTATTTATTATTTTATTAAATTTATATAGCGCTCTTTTCATGCTTAAGCAAGTTCAAGAGCGCTTCACAATGACAACAAATGACAAAACCCTTAAAATATGAATATGAAAAATAAAATTGACACAGCTTAAATATTAATATAAAAAAATATATATAAACAAAGGAATGAGTTCTGATTACTGACAGTTGCATTTAATCATCCTCACAAGACAGGCCCTGCAATATTTATTTATGTCATGGCAAACCATTTTTTTAAATGATTTGAAAACCCTAATTACCATTTAATAGATCTGGAAAAATTATTTTCCTTAAAAGAAACTCATCAATTTTTTATTATTTTTTTCTATAACCAAATATTTCTCAAAATACGATATTAATTAATTTAAGATCCCGAACTAGACCTTTCTTACAAATGGAAATTTTTACATTCACATAATCACTTCATGCAGCTTGGAAACACTTGGTTCACCATGTGGCTATTGCTGAGGTTAATACAGACACTTCTCAAACTAGCTAGCAAAAATTGTTATAAAATGTTAGTAATGAATAGCTAAAAATACACTGAAGGTACAACTGCAACTGTATGATTGCAAAATGGATGGTGTAAGCTTCTCAACAGAAATGTTTGGTAGTTTCCTTACAGGTTTCGTTTTTTCCTCTGAGTTCTAAGAGAGTTTTCACCCCAACACCATGACAAACATTCCCTCGACACAGAATAAAAAAACAAAACCACAAAGTAACAACTTACCAGGACATAGTTTTCCAAGGTTTCAAAGTATTCCTTCTTGGCCTGAAAATCAGAGAAAATTGAGAGAAAATCAGAGCTATAATAAGGGTCTCATACAAGTAAATGATAAATACACTTATCAACATCATCAAAATAAGACTAGAAATATCACGTAATCTGAACAATATTGAAGATCTCATGGATTCTAAACTATAAAAGAACTTTGTTTTATAGTACTGTTTTCCATTCTGTCCTGTAATTAAACTACCTTACCTGGACTGTCCTATGATTATACTCCATTCTGTCCTGTAATTAAACTACCTTACCTGGACTGTCC
>KN884490.1:32203-43786 GCA_000934455.1 Apostichopus parvimensis
TAAGCCATTCCCTCTCGTAAATTAATAATTAATACCGTGACCCTAGGGCCTGTGAGTAATACTTAGTTTTGTACTGGTGAATCCGAGGAGAGGGGGGGGGGGTCTTGTCTAATGCCCCATTGTTTGTCAAAGATGTACACTGTCTAACAATGTGCAGCGTATTGTCTGCAACTTTCATTACCAAGTACTCACTCCACATGTTATTCAGCACTTAGGCTTCATATTTTTCAAGGACTTTTGTGGATGAAATTGGAAGCCCTTTTATTTCTTGCAGGAATTTGCCTCGGACGAATTTCTCCAGAGCAAATGACTAGTGAGAATTTCTCTCGTGAGAAAATTAAAGCCTCGCGTTACGTCTGAGTGAAAACATTGAATTTATAATTTCACGCAGTATATTTAGTATTCTTTCCCTAAATTATTTGTAACATTATGAACATTTGAACCAAACGTATGTACAAAATACGGTTCATTTTACCTTAAAATATCACATACATTCTTACATCCTATTCGTTTGCTAGATGCCTTCTTCTCATCTCGTACATGTATGTTTTCAAATCATACAGCTTAAAATGTTTCTTTTTTCTTTGTTTGTTTGCCATGTTTTTATTTCCCTTTGTTTAGGTCATAGAAACTTTTGTATTAGGCGCTATGTAAATGTTATTATTATTATTATTATTACATATATGATACTCTCACAAATCGGCCTCTCTGTTTCTCCCTTACATCTACACTTCTCAAATTTGAAGAACACATGATAACAAAGAGCTGCATCTTTTGGAGCCCCTCGGAGCACCCTCACCCACTGCAGCTTTGTTATACATGATTGTGCTAACATTGAAGTCGTTCCAGAAATTAACGTATTTCTGTGCTTTAAAATAACTGCAAGAGAACAAGAAATATCTGCAAACGCATCATCACCGTGAATTGGTCTATGTGATAGAGATCACTATGATAAACAATCTTCTCCGAAATCTAAGTAAAATATCATTCCATATAATAGATCATATCGAAAGTTTAATGTTCCGAATGAGCGACCTTTAGTAAGATAAAACTGCATTCTTCAAAGCAATTATTTTTGTGATCGCCGCGGCTCTTTTGGCGTTCAATAGTGACGCTTTCGATCGGGAAAACCCCTAGCCGACCAGCAAACCTTACCACAAACACCTAGGCATATAGGCACAGTAACCAAAAGTAAATAAGTTGTATGGTTGCAGCACAACACGCAAAAAGGGCATTCAAGGTAAGAAATGGTACATTCATGTGAACTGCCTTCAGATGTGCACGGTGTTTCGTCCGCTACAGTACTCTCGTACTCACTCGTACCGATGTATAACTACCCTGTGGCACTAGTGTACAAGTTACAACTACGGTACAGTAAGTAACTGTACTGTGTGCATTAACCCTAGCCTAACTTTAGGCTTGCCTGGATGCGTGGCCACCCTCTCGTCTTCGGCTCAGAAGACTGCCGGAGAGAATGGCTCTAAGATTAAGAGGTAGGAGATCTATTGACCTTTATAGATCCTGCATTCCATCAGCCTGTCCTTAAAAATGTGGAGTGTTGGGGCTGTAACTGTAAGTGTAACTACATTCTCTGGTAGTCTATTCCATGCACAGTAATAAAAAGTATATTCTTTTCTTCCTAGTGGAAGGCAGTTTTTTTATAAGTTACATAGGGTTGCAGCAATAGAGGCATTCAAGGTAAGAAACAACTAATAGTTGTTTTGCAGCTGTTAGAAATGGGCCATACATGAGACTGCCTTGTGTGCACGGTTTTTCATCTGCTACACTATCCCCCTATCCTAAACTCACTAAGTACTCACTGCTACTGAGTCTACTAGTACTACGGTACAGTAAGGAACTGTAAGTTAGGCAAATCCTAACTTTAGGCTTACCTGGATGGTCACCCTCTCGTCTTCGGCTCAGGAGAGAGAATGGCTCCAAGGGATAGGAGGTCTGTTGACCCTTAAAGATCCCGCATTCTATCAGTATCAGCCTGTTCTTAAATATGTTGTGTGTTGGGGCT
This sequence comes from Apostichopus parvimensis, assembly GCA_000934455.1. Classification (NCBI taxonomy): domain Eukaryota; kingdom Metazoa; phylum Echinodermata; class Holothuroidea; order Aspidochirotida; family Stichopodidae; genus Apostichopus; species Apostichopus parvimensis. The sequence goes on from KN884490.1 coordinate 34,227, forward strand.
GTTAGTTTAAACTACATTCCATCTCCTAAATTTCACTTGACACTATTTGGTCCATGTCATGAACATGTTTAAATCCTGCAGTAGCTGTTGCTGGTCTTTTGCATTGTGAAACAATCATACTATACTGATCCTTGTACAGTATCAACGACTACTGTACCTCAAATCCATGTGGATTCTTTCCCATTCAAAACTGCTTGCTGCATCCGGTTGTGTAGCCATTCCCTCAATCCAGTTCAATATGAGACAATCTATTCAATGTGCCCTGCTTTTCATTAACAGTCATCAATGAGGTAATGTGTAAACTGCAGACCCTGTCTGACTATACCACGTCTACCGGAATCCCTTCATCAATATACATGTATACTTATAACTAACTTATCCCAATACATACTAACATGTATATTGAAACACATGATTGCCCCTTTGCGAACTTAATTCATTTCTACATGTTCTACCATAGCATTTCCATTATCTTTCCTGAAGCAGATGTAAGGTTTACTGGTCTGTTGTTTGAAACATCCAAGTGGTCTCCTTACTTGTACAGCGGTGTGATATTCACCTCTTTTCAACTCTCCATTTACAAAATCTTTGCTGTTTCTAATAACTCTGAAATATTATTTGTAGTGGCTAAGGCTTTGCTATTTCTTGTGCCATTTCCTTTAGATAATCTGAACTAATATCATCTGGACCTGCTGCCTTTCATTCTCAGTACACTGTAACTTAAATCCAAACACCACCTCCTCTGTTAATTCCATGTTCACCAACTTACAGTTTTTCTCATCCCTAAAAAGTACTGTGGCCGCTGGAATACAGCTGTGATCATCATTTGTAAAGGCTTGATATTAATAAACACATTAAGGGCATCCGCAGTCTCTTTCTCCGAGATAATTACCTCTCCCATGCCATTCTTTATTGGACCTATGTTTTTATCTTATTTCTGCTTTGGCTTATTTATGAGTAAAAAGTCTATGGATCCTCTTTAAATTTCTCAGATAGCTGTTGTTCAAACTTTCCTCTTTGCATGCTTTATCTGAATTTTCACCTGTCTTTGTAATGACTTATAAAATAACTCCAGTCTGACATACCCTTACCAATCTTGTATCCTTGCCATGATTTTTCCAGATAAGTCTTTTCAGATCTCTGGTCATCCTCTTTGGCCTGCTGTGCAATTTAAGTTCTATCTCGGGAACATATTTCATGATTTGTTTTTCATTCATATCAGTAAAAATATTCCACATGTATGCTATGTCTGCTAATGGTTATTTATCACCACTCCTTTGTGTTGCCTCATATATTTCCTTTCGAATTTTCTCTTCACTCCTGACAGCAATGGGCTGTGATTCATCCATAAAAATAAAAAAAAGATGTGCTTCTTTCTCCCATGTAGCTAAATGTGGAAAGTTGGTGACTTATGTCTGGCTGAATACACAGGTGATGGAAAATATTATCCAGCTGTGATCTCCAGGATCAGTGATCGAGAAGAAGCCATTGTGAAGTATTGTGACTACTCTTCAGATGAAAATGGAGTAATACCGCTGGGGGAATTGAACAGGTGCAAGAGGGACTCCAGTAAGGGTGAATAGTGCTTTAAAGTTACCATCCTTTATAGTCTCTGTTCAATTGATACTTTGGAGACACCTCTTGGCATTTTCTTAAAAGATATCAACCTTTGAGGAAAAATCTCTACTCTGTCTCCTTATAAATGTATTATAAAAACATTCTGCATCTGATCCATCCTCCACACATCACCGATTTTGTTTTTTGTTCATCTTTCAATACTTAATTTTAGTATCTTTTCTTTTAATTCTGTAATCGGTTCGTTGAGAAATTGTCTACTTTCGTCGTTAGGAATTTATTATTTCCTGATTCATGTATCATAAGTAATGGTATATTTTAATGGAGACTGATGTATTTCTTTATTTGCCAAGAAAAAAAATCTACAAAATCTTCGAGCTTGCTGAGGACTGGACTTGTCAGCCCACTAAGGTATCTCCCAGAGGAAGTCAGAATACGGTATGTTAACTCTTTCTAATGGAACGCCTTCTTGATACGACAAAAAGCTGACATGGTTTTGATTGTATGTAATTTTGCTATCAAATGTGTCTGAAGAGAGACTTTCTCATATGCTTGTATGTTTCAACCATTGGTGAGTTGGGGTTACTTTACCAGCCTTTGTACTTGTTCTTACATGACCAGCCAATTGGGTACATAAAGGTTACATGACCAGCCAATGGTGACATGAGGTTACATGACCAGCCAGTGGGGACTTCAGGATCTACATGAAAGTCAGGGGGTAGGAAACTTCCAAAAGGTGGGGGGAGGGCACAACATCAGAGGGGCACTTTCTCATTCCACAACCACCACTCGTTATGCTATAAACCGATACACACCGGCCATATCACTAATAAATATATATGATGTGTTAGTATCCGTCAGTGGGTATACGGGTATCTGTTTGTGCTTAAACCGACGCACCCTTTGACTCAGTTGTCACTCCTCTCACTGTCTTTCCAGAGATAAATATGCAGATCTGGACAAAGAGATTCTGCTGGGCACGAATCCTCTCAAGGCATCCCTTGAATTTCATTCTCCATCAACTGTCAAAGATGGAGGAGATGATAGCAAGAAGGTGACAAAAGAACAGAGAGTAGTGTTTGGTGGCAAGAGGAAAATGACACCTCAGAGACCTAATGAAAAGCTTGATACGAGGTAAGATATGTCTAGTTAAGAGGAGACAGAGGAAACAGTTCTGTATCTGGAGTTATTCTATATATTAGGGGTCCAGCTGTGTTCGTATTCAATTTAACAAGTAGTTCTGCTGAATTTTTCTTTGAGAAATTGTTTTCGAAAAGTTCACCATCGTGTTAACTGAGTAGGGTTAATAAGGTACTAAATGACAATAGAATAAATTTCAATACAGTGTTCAATATCATTCCGTCAAAATGTTCATTGCCATTCAGCGCACACTTTAGTGTCCCTTAGGCGATTTTCATTGCCAGTCAATTAAAGTTCATAATCATTATTGAACACTACACATATGAAATAGTAATCTCATACTTTCATAGAACAATTATTTCCTTACAAACATTTACTTAATTTTCACACGGTCCTGTAAATATCATTTTGGTAAATAAATGCCAAAAATTACCCCCCCCCCCCCTCTGAATGAAACGTCAGTCAAATTGAATGCCTTGAAACCTTGATTCTGATTCTAATTGGAATGGATTCAAATGATAGAGTAGTATGTAATAACTATGTGTATTGCAGGGTGTACATCCCATTGGATATTTTGACCGTCATTTTGCTGCTTGTCTGGTCACGTAAAACCTGTTCATCTCGCCTTACTAAAGCGCCATCATGATGCTCATTCTATCAAAGGCTGTGCATTCGAACATTCTGTGTAGTACAAATTTGTGCAAGGGTAATGTTAGTAACTCAAACGTACATTACGATATTAGCAGATATTAGTTTGTTACATGAAGCTGTGAGACAAACCAGCCCAAATATACCCTCTAGCATACAGTATATAGCTGACAATAACTTTATTGTTTTCTTCATTTCTGTACATAGCTTAATGGTACTTTCCTGCAACTCACTTCCAATGACCACCAGCCTGTATATTTATCTCTTTGTGTACAGGTCTTCCACTGATTGCCTTACAAAGATGTGAGCAAAAAAAATCAACATTCTTCTTTTTGCCTTTCAGTCCAAAAGAACTGCCCAGTAAAATGAAGAAAGATCCACCAAATTTAGTTTTGGAAAAAGATGTTAAGCCTATGAAGCAGCTACCAGGTACGATGTCCGTGATTTTATATCTTATATAATCCATACAAAAATGGTGGAAATTTGCACTTTCATCAATGGTGAATCTGTTGTCTTTACAAAGATAAAGATTTTAATATAGTGTGGATGAAAGAGAAAAAAATTCAAAGCATCCTGGTGAACAGGGATGCTTGTAAGGAGAGGTAAACGCAACCATCACCTCTATACATATATGATAAAAGATTCTTGTGATGAAACAAGTAATAATAATAATAATATTTGCTTTTTATATAGCGCTTTATACCAGCGATAGGTCTCAAAGCTCTTTACAGAAGTTATATTACCCCTGGTCAATGATAACCTGGCCCAGAGACAATCCCTCCAGTCGACAGCAGTTATATACTGCGCCCAAATGACAAGTTACCTCACAGGTACCCATTTAACCCCAGGATGGAGAGAGGCAAGTGAGATAAAGCATCTTGCCCAAGGACACAACGTAATGAACTAGGCAGGAATCGAACCAGCAATCCTTGGATCGTTGGATCACGAGTCCGACGCCTTAGCCAATTGGCCACCACGCTCTCAAGTCACACAAATATCTAGCAAAGATTGTACTCCATATGAGAGTTATCAGGGCTTTCATGTGGGACAGTAGAAGAAACATAAACATGTTTGACTATGTAACTGACCTTTAAGAAGTAACAATACTTACATAAATATATATATATTAATTAATATGTAAGCAAAGATAAAAGGTGAAAATAGCAAATACAAGATAAAACTGAAGAAAACTTATAATAATGTCAACCTAAGTGATGATTAGAAAGGAATTGCTGCTAATTAGGTGGCCTTTTTAAGTTCCATTTTTAAAAAGGTAAAGAGAGAAATCAAGCTTTTTTTTTGACACAGGGAAATATTGCCCGAGATGAGATCAGTAATTGTTTAGTTTGTCATTTTTGACAAGAAATGTTGAACTGTCAACACAGCCATGTGCTTTAAGTAAGCTTTCACTATTTGAATTCATTTCCAAAGGGTTTACGGAAGAGGAGCTGGAGAAACCTTATTTTCCAGGAAAAACAGATGCCGGGCCTAAAGTGCCATTTGTCCTGTCTGAAGAAGGTACCCCAAAGACTGTTGAGGTAAGTTATTCAGTGTAAGATTGTGGTAAGTCCTGCTCTTACTGGTAAAAGGGTTTGAAATTTACAAGAAACTTTGAAACCTTTGTAGACACTGTCACAAATATTTCTGCATTTATAATGTCATATTGGTTTGGTACTTCGCAGAATTTTTTTTTCCTACCTTAATATCATGACATTTCAAGGAGAATCAAGCCCAATTATCAGCTTAGGTTGTTAAGGTTGTGTGGGAGAGGACTTTGTGATGAAGAAATCAGTGAAGTAACTTTTCTGAAATGCATCCATATCTCAGAATTGTACGAAATATACAAAAAGAAGTTAGTTGCAACTATTGCGGACCAGGGTCATGTAGTAGAAATTTAGAGGACTAAAGATAAGTTAAGAGGTTAGGGAATGGTATGATTAGTGTGGGACAAGAGAGAAGTAGCAGGCCCTTATTTACTTGAGTTGGGGGTTATGAGGGGGTGGGGTGGTTTAGGAGGACCATGGGAGAGTCAAAGCACTTTTAGACTATGAAGGTTGTGTGGAGAGCAGGGGGAGAAGTGGGGGAATATGAGGTGTTATAGGGGTACTATGGAAGCTATTTGGATGTTTGCTTGAGGAAGTGGATAAGTAGTTTTTGGAAGATGTTATAACGGAAAAGATAACAATGACCGCTGATTTTAGAGGTGAAGTTGGGATTTATTTCGGTAATAGCCTGTTCAAACATACACCATATTTGGAGACCCTGACCCCAAGCAGGGTAGTACACCAGTAATATGTGCAATATAAAGATACTACGAATACAGCAAGAAGAGAGCAATACAGATTACTACAGAAGAACAATTGGTATAACAAGGGAGTTAGAAGGGTACATTTAGGGTTACTGGAAGATCACGGATGACAAGTGGTGGACTATGGGGATGTTGTGGTTTTGGGTAAGAAAGATGCAAGATCAGAGAGTGTTGTATCAGAGGAAACGAGTAGGTAATAAGTATGGTAACTATTAGTCCAAGCTGTATGATAGAAAGGTAGGTAGTGGAAACCATGATGAAGAACACTTTAATGTACCTTGCTAATAGTGTCCCTTTATGGAATGCAGATCCCAGCCACCATGAATCGCTACCTCCGTGATTATCAGAGAGAAGGGGTGAGATTTCTCTATCAACATTTCTTGGAGGACAAAGGTGCCATTTTAGCCGATGATATGGGACTCGGGAAAACAATACAGGTAAAAGTAGATGATTTCATATTGTTGATAAAGGGCTAATTAATCCGTGGTCTGTTTTGATCCTTGAATTTTTCGATCGTTAAACTGTTTTGATCCTTGCTCTATTTTGATCCTTGATATGTTTGGATCCTGCTCTGTTTGAATCCTTTCACTGTTTTAATCCTTGAACTGTTTTGATCCTTGCTGTGTTATGATCCTTGCTCTATTTTAATCTCTGCTCTGTTTTGATCCTTGCCCTGTATTGATCCTTGCTGTGTTATGATCCTTGCTCTATTTTGATCCTTGATATGTTTGAATCCTTTCTCTGTTTGGATCCTTTCTCTGTTTGGATCCTTAAACTGTATTGATCCTGCTGTGTTTTGATCCTTGTTGTGTTTTGATCCTTGTTGTGTTTTGATCCTTGCTGTGTTTTGATCCTTGATCTGTTTGGATCCTTTCTCTGTTTGAATCCTTGCTCTATTTTGATCCTTGATCTGTTTGGATCCTGCTCTAATTTGATCCTTGCTCTGTTTTGATCCTTGCCATGTTTGGATCCTTGCTCTATTTGAACCCTTGCTCTATTTGGGTCTTACCGGTTTAGAAGAGGATCTTTTAATTGTTCAAACTCTTCTGACGACTTCTCTATTATCTTTCAAGTACCACACAAAGAGATCTGATTTTTATAATAACTCAGTTGTGTCTTCACTTGTTAGGTTCTTGCTTTCATTTGTGCCATGCTTCATAAGAAAGGAAGTCAGAAGGATTGCCAAAGGAGCTTACCACTGTTTTTGAGAGATGTGAGTATCAAATCAAGTATTACCATGGCAACAGAAAGGTGGCATAGGTGTATTGAGAAGGTTGTTAAAATCAAGCTGTATTGTCTTATAAATGTATTTATGTGTTTAGGTGTAGGGGATAAATTTAACTCACTTGTTTCTTGTTTTAAACCAAACCCTGTCAAAATTGATTATTGGGACTTTGTGTTTGTGTTGTATGTTCCTTGTTATGAGTGAACAAAAATGAATAGATGTTTCTGAACTTAAATTATTACTGCTGGTTATAAATAATATAAAAAGGATCAACATCAACTGCGGTGATTTATGTTGATGAAAAGAGTTTTGCATAATATTGAATGTTTGGTTTTGGCGACAATTCTATTATCTTGTGGACAACCGAAAACTGCAGGAAACTGTTTTTCTTAAAAAGATCTTGATGCATGCAAGGAAAACTTTTGGCAGCTAATAATAGGCATGAATGCCATATGGATTCATCCACCCACATCATAAACCAGACAAGCTGGGATATTAGCACCTTTTGAAGGGAGAAATTGCAAGACTTCATTCCATATCAACTTCTTAATTTCCAAGTGTTTTTTTTCTTTTGTTCAGATAGATGTAAACAATATTTAGTCTTTCAGAACCTCTCTTGTCCGTTTTTTTCATTCTTTTTGAGAATTATATTTTAATATTTTGTCTAATATTTTAGGAAGCTGGGAGCACAGTTGTGGAATTATTTTTGATAATTTGTCCCAACTCAGTATTGTATAACTGGCTTGAAGAGCTGGACACCTGGACTTACTGCTCTGTTGGGTAAGATCGGTTCTTATTCAGATATAATATTTCTGAATATGTAAACCTTCTTAATTTGTTTTATTTAAAAAAAAAATTGTCATATGTAAGATTTTTTTATATGTAAGAATTTTTAATATTTTGTTTTTTTATATTGGGTTATCTTTCCATTATGGGTGTTTGAAGTGTGTACCTGTTTTACTCTTAACATATGAAACACGTAAACTCATTAATATTCATGAAAATGAACATTATTTGCATTAGAGTTCTTTTAAAATATACAAAGAGTGTATCACAAGGTTGTCAGATATTGCACTGTTTTCTTCTTTTTTTTTGGTTTTCAAAACAAAGCATTTGACTTTTTGTCGATATCTTTTCTAGCAAATATCACGGGAAGGATCGAGAGGAAACACTGGCCAAGGCATTAAGGGGACGTTTAGATGTTGTGGTGACCACTTTTGAAACTTACAGATTAAAACTGGTAATTATCTTTGACCTTTGTCCCACAGACAAGTTTACAATGTCAGATCAAGGGGGGGCACAGGGGGGGGGAGAGGGGGGGGGGGGGTTAGGTTTGTGAGTTGTTTGAGGGATTCTTAGAGTCCAAAACAAAAAGGAAGCTTGAAATTATGTGGAGACCCACAAATGCTGGTAAACCGACATCACAATTCTTACACCCGACAAGTATTTTCGTTGCGATCTTCCTGTTGATGTTTTTAACACAGGGTGTGATTGGTGGTCTATAACTCGTGATCATGGAAATACCAATTAGCATCAGGTGGAGAGGTGAAGGAGTGGACCATCACGTTGGGAGAGGAAATAATACATTTGTCCTCTTTAGAATAAATCAACTGGCTGCATTCTCTACTCTGGCAATTAGATATCTTTAATCTGTAATATGTGATATTTCCAATTTCTCTGCCATTTCCACTATATTCGTATTTTTAATGTGTATGTTTATTTGTCATTGATGAGTGTAGTAGTGCTCTGTTAAGAATTGTTTTTTGTTGAAGATGATGTTTTACCCAATGATTGTTATGAAATCAAAATAACGGCCCTAAATAGTAAAGGAGGTTTCCTCCATTCTTGACAGTTAGACTACGATAAACTTCATGGACAGGGATTTAGAAGTTTATAAAATGATGGAATTGACGTTAACAATAGTAGTCCTCAATACCAGGTTTGTCTTTGAATAGCAAACATTACAGTTTTAATACATTATTAATTACATTTTGTTTCATTAATCTGTTCATTTATTAAAGGAGAGTTTGCTGGAAATAGCCTGGACTGCTGTCATTGTGGATGAAGTTCATAAGATCAAGGTAAATGTAAAGACTGGAACCAGGGTACAGTTAAGATGTTCATTGTAATGCTGTTTAATAATACTTACATGACTTAAGATACCACAAAAAAAAGGATGTATAGGATGGCTAAGATGCATGAAGATTTTGAATGCTCTTTCAAACCACACAACTAGACACTTTGGGTGGCAGATTGAGGAGGAGTGAGGTAGGTTGACCGGTGGTGACCGGCCACTGTGGGAAGTCACTACGACAACAGTACAGAGTACAAAGTAACAAAGAGACGGTTAAGTTTGTCTCTGATATACATCCAAACCGAGTTAGTTTGGATTCGTTGGGCAGCGCGTACACCACTGTACATAAAATATCATCTAAGAGGGCAAAATATGCAGTGGCGTAGGAAGGTACTTTTGAGTGGGGGGGCTGAAGACTGATGGCCGACCTGGGGGAGGGGTCTAAGGGGATTTTTTTTGCATTTCCAGGTGGCCTCAGATGCAATTTGGTGCAATAGAGCACACTTCAACACCCGGCCACTCCATTTTGTAAATAATTTTGCATTTTCACCTGGCCTTAGATGCAATTTGGTGCTCCAAATGAGATTTTT
>KN884490.1:52483-66555 GCA_000934455.1 Apostichopus parvimensis
TAAAGAAATAATAAACTGATCACAAGTAAACTACTAACTTGGGAATAAAAATGTGTGTGGTTGTTTCAAACTGTAAACTATCTTCCAGTTTATCTAGGTTATGTCTTTATTATATAAAATCATTTCAGCCAAAGCATTATTTAAGTTTACAATCACAGTTAAATTGCTAGCTTTTTTGCTTAATTAAAAAAATGGAATGCAGGACTAAGTTTCTTGTCATTTCACTGGTTCACATCTTGTTGTAGCAAATAACTTCCTTGCTGTCTAAAACTTACAATTGGTAAGATCTTTGATTGAAGATTTTGTGCAGTAGTAATTGTTGCAATTTTCATCATGATGAACATCTCATAATTAGTTTTCTTAGCTTTAGTAAATTGTGCTATTAATTTTTTACATCATTTAATCATCACTTTGTAAGCTGAATTGAAATATATGTCTAAGATATCTGCAAAATTTGTGAGCAGTGCTCAGGGTTTGACTTCCAGTGTCATGTTTGTTCTCTGGATTAGATTTAAATACACCTAAAAACTTAAATGACCACATTAATGTGTTTAATTTTATTTCAAAAATTTTACATGTAAGAAGTTCCATCAAAATAAAATTATTTCTAGATTGTTTGTTGGGCTGGTAAGCAAGTCAATATTGCATAAACACTGGATCTTCTTTCCTGGATTTTCTTTGATTTTGTTGTTTGTGGATATCTGTACCTATTAAATTGTTATAATGTTAGTGACTAAACTCCTTAATCTCACATTATTCCTCTGAAAATGATTCTCAAATCAAAACTACATATAATTTAATGTAATATTATCTTGTGAATTATGCTTTTAATCGTCGTATGTGAAGTTAAATTATCTGTTCTCACTCTCTTTTATAGCAATTATCTACCGTTGCCATGACAACTGAAAATGCAAAGAGATACTTCACTGCAGTGGCAGGAGAAGAGAAGGGGGAGCTGTTTGGACTGGAGAATTTGTTTACTTTGAGGACAGAGGGATCTTGCCTGACGAGGGACCTCATACAGGTGAGGAGCAACTCCTGCAGGACCCAGCTACAAGCTATATACTTATATTAAGCTAATTATGTGATACACATAACTGTAAGTTGATTGGTGACAAGTTTAACAGGATGACAGAACTGGCATGTCCTGTTTTCCTCTTGTACAAGTCCTATATGTTCTTGTACGAGTATAGTCTTTTCTGTACTGATCTGATGAGTACACCTGTATACACCTGAGTACACCTGAGTACACAGTACACCCTTGTACTGAGGTGTACCTTGGCACCCGTTAGACTGGTCGCCCCCTGTATGCTTCAGTACACTGAGGTGTACCTTGGCACCCGTTAGACTGGTCGCCCCTTGGTGTTGAAGCGGACGCATTTTTCCAGAGTTGTCAGAGCCTTGTAATGCTGTCACAGATGTTGTATGGTTTCTCTGCAATGATTTATGATTTCTGAGAATGCTTAATATATTTGAAATGTTTCTATGTCCGTGTGACATGTCATCCAATGGAGTCATATTTTAATGACTTTGAAATAAGCATATTAGTGAGTACTTTAGAAAGTTGTTTGGACAGCAGGTCATCCATGGAAAAATTTTCCTTACTTGAAGCTCAAGCAAAAATTGAAGTTATTAGTAGTTATTAGCACACCCTTGCCAGTGGAACTAATTACATATCTTATTAATAGCATATTAAAATTTGCTCTATAATGCACAATTTCAACTCTTAAAGCTTAGTTGATTCCTACAGGAGACCCCAAGACTCAAAATGGCCTCAGCAACATCAATGCCACACACTCCTCCTTTGTAAAATTCTGGATTTTCATCTACACCAATCTCATTGCAGAGTTTGTTGTTTCACGTTGCTCTTTGAACTGTGATTGTTAAGGACTTATGGATTGTGCAGATGTCAATAGATGTCATTCAGATATGATTGACGTATCATCAAATACTAATATAACAGTTAATACCTACTACACTACTTCCGGTTTGGGAGATTAATAGGGATGAGCAAATACTTGTAATTCGTAGCAAGCGTTGTAACTTTCTTTGAGAATATAAAATTATTTTGAATTATTTTTTTTGTGTGTGAGTTTGTCATTCGTATTGCTATCATTTTTGTGTTTATCATATTCACAGATTTTAGCATAGTTTGTCAATCTTTTTAAGATTTTACATTTTGTCTTTCTGCACAGAGGGAAGTCAAATCCGAGAAAGGTATAAGGACAGCCAAATACATTCCACTGAAAGTCAAATCTGAAGATGAGGTTTGTGTGGGTTTTTTTTTTAAACCTTGTTTGTCATTGTACCAATGTTTGTGTTTTGGATGTTTTAGTGTTACCATATATCTGTGGTTGAAAAGTTGGACAACCTGTTCTGGTGGAGGTTGGTAAAAGGGAGGGGGTACCCCTTCTTTTTTCTTTGTAAGAGGGCTACTACTAAATGGTGACATATTTCTAGCTTTATATACCATCTAAGTATAATGTAAAAATTTCCTGAAGTTTTCATTTTTGCCAGAATTTTTCTATTCTCAAGGTGGTATGGTTCAGCCAAAATAACTCAGTATTAAATTCGACTATGTAGCCCATGTTACACTGACTTTCCTGCAAAACTTGTGGAGCTAATATGCTGCCATCAATCATGTAAATGTGTGTTGAAACGGTCATGTGTGTGCTTTTCTTTTAAGCTATCGTAAAAGCAGTGATATTTTTGAACATCACAAACTAAGACCTTTAACAAATGTGGAAAATTTAGTTTTCCGGCGGGACGGTATGTATTACTTGCAAAACCGGGAAAATCCGGATTTAATCATGATGTATGGTAAGCCTATAGTTGTATTGTTATGTGTAGAGTTCATGTCTATAGAACAAGCAGATTTTTCACGTTGTTGGTAATTTGTTCATACTAAAACTCTATGACCATGCAGGTCATGATGAACATAAAGAACCAACAATTGGGAAACAGAGCACATTGTTGTGATAAATATGATTGTAAGGCAAATGGCTGGGTCGGCCAGTGATCAATACCTCAATAATGTGTTATAGTTTGAAACAATGTGTATGATTTGTATGTGTTTATATAGGAAGGTTTATATTAAACAGCTTTTTTTTGCATTTTGTTGCCAAATGTGCAATGATTTAATATAAACCTTACAGAGTATTATACTGACATTAAGAAATATTGTAATTGATTTTAATTAATGAAAATAGAAATTGTTCATTTTGACTAATTTCGAAATTGATTAGTTGGTCATTCATTCCTAAATATTTCATTGTTTGGACAGGCTTGTCATTTAATGACATGAACAATGCACAATTGAAAAATTTCAAATATTTCTTCTTCATTTCTCTAACAGAAACTAATAGCTATGCGATCTTGGTATCTATTAATTGAACAAAATTTTAAATATGGACAAAAACCAAAATAAACCCTGCCTCAACTCTGATATCCCAAGGATATGACTATTTACTATAGTACCGAGATGGTATATTAGACGTCAAAATAGTAGAATGCATTTTTGGGCTTTTCACAGGATGAACATCATCTCCTTGTACCGGAAGACGATATCAGTGAAGATGTCGCAAGTGATGATTTTCCAGTTTGTAGCGACCAATCAGAGAGCAGCAGTGATGAAGGGGACACCCACGGACTAGCCAGTCAACTCTACCAGGATTCTGCCGATCACATCTCACCCTCAGAAGAGGAGTCAGAGTCCGTTCACAAACGGTATCACAAGAAAGAGGACAAAATTCGTCAGAGAAGAAAGAATCATTACGATTCAGAGAGCAACTCCAGTGAAGAGAATGATGATGATAAGCACGGTCTGCTGAGGATTAAGGGCAAGGCTATAGTAACCAAAGGTGGAAAGATTATTTCTAAAGCTAAGAGCAGCACTGGTGATGAAAGTAAGAAACGGTCAATGCAACATGTAACCGAATACAAGGTTACAAATATGTCTGCATCATCATCGGTTCTTGATATCGGACACAGGTTGCATCAGAACGGAAGATATCCTGGGAAGGGGGTGGGCAGGAAGGGTAGAAGAGTAGAAACATCATCAGAAGAGAGGAGAGTCACAGGCATGATTGATGAAGATGAGGGCACTGGAGATGGTAGGAGGGTTGACGAGGCGAGGGAGGAAGATGGAGACACTGATGCTACATCTTCACAGAGTATCGGTGATCCTGAGAGCAAAGTATTCCGTAAGTGTGGTTTGGATCAGTTGTCCAAAATGTTGATATATTCATAATAATAAGTTAAACATGTTACATTAATTTAATTTCTTATACATGTAAAATTAACAAATGTAGGACTAATCAGGGAAGGGGTAAATAAAAACAAGCATGAAAATAGCAAAGAAAGGTTTACTTAAACCGGATTCAAACCAGTGTCCTAATTGTTGATGGTGATCCCAATACAGACATTTCTCTGCAGTGGGGTATGCCAGTCAGACACCACAGTATATTGCACACTGCATGTGTCAACAGGGATCATGCACCAGTTTAATCTGATAATACCCAGAAAGTAGAAAAGGATTTCGAGAGAAACACTGTTTCAGAGGTATATTATGTCAGTAAATGGACAACTGTCTGAGAAAGTATAAATAAACTTGGAAAAAGCTAAGAATTGTTTTTTTTGGCTGTAACAGAATTATGAACACGCCTCAGTTTGTATGTGTTGTATTTTTAATTGAGAATCTTCCCACACCCTGGAAAGAGATCTCTGGAAAACCTTTCTTACAGCCCACCACATTCAGTACAAATCACAAACCCCTCAAATGTTTTCCCCTCACAGGAGAATGTGGAGTAGCATATGTTCATTCAAATTTAAAGGTGATAGGTGCCAGCAGAGTGGAGGATCACGTATCAAAGACTGCCCTCGCTGATGTCTATGATAACCATCGTTACAGCCAAGAGCCTGCATTCTGTAGAGTCCCAGCCCTGGAGAAGGTAAGATGTATTCATGTCAACATTGAGTAATGAGTGAACATCTGATAGTAGTATTTGATGCAATGAGCCTAGCTTTCCTAGGAGTTTGTGTGTTTGGGTTATGGCAGTTCAGATTATTAGGCGAGGTTTCTTCGACTAACCTGCCCTGTGTTTCTCCTATATCTGAAGTGGTGTTTGTAATTATTAGAAAATTCCAATAACCAATGAAACTTTTTTGACAATATTTTGTTACTTAGCTAGACTTTATATATAGAGGCTGCTTGGGTTTGTTTGATGTCTGTCTAACAGTTGAATACTTTACATCTTAAAACTGCAATTCTTGGCAGTGCTTCTTCCAAAAACGTTCTGGCATTGGGTAGTGTTTCCTAGTTACAATATTGAAATATTGTAGAATGTCAGATTATTTTGCTAAAATCCTACTTTGTTGATTCTGTGCCTGACATGAATATTACCGTTTGATTTTCTTTCTTTCTGCAGCAGAAATCTAGTTCCGAGAGTGATGACGTAGAATTGAAGCAATTAAAACCCACGCTTAATACAACCAAAAGTTTAGCCACAAATTCTAAATCAGTTGATACCATGTCTTCAAAATCAACACAGCAGAAGAGAAAAGAGGGTACCACCTTGGCAACCTTCCGTTCCGGTGAAACAACAATATTTGTCGGACAAACACCGTCGGGAATACGCCGGTAAGTCAACATTGTTAATGTTTGTTTTACTTACTTGATCATGAAAATGTGTTTGTATCTGATAGTTCATTAATACGGTTCATGGAATACTTTCAGTTAATAAACTACGCAGTTTAAAAAAAAATATTAAGTTTCCAATGAAGAAAATAGATTGACAGTTAAGTTATAATTGGTTACATGGGTGAGACTTGCAAACAAAAAGTATGCGTGCATGTAAATAAAGAGAATATGCAATCAAAGTAATTCAAAGAAATATGACCACAATGTTCATCTTGGTTCTAAACATAGGGAACAAATAACATTGTGAAGTTGATATTTGCATTTGAAGCAGTGTTGATCAGTTCCATGAAAGTGTGACATAATTGAGCCTATTGTGTATTCTGGCAGCCAGAAACTTTGTTGCACACAGAGTTGTGCAATCCGTCAGTTCATTCAGTTTGCATGTTCGCCATGATTTGCATAACAATGTGATCTGGGTGGATTGATGGTGTACAGTGTGGCATATAGTAAGACCTATGAAATATAGTGTGCTAGTATCAGCACAGTGAGTATTTCCCATTTACATCTGTTCCATGGTTAGATCCATCATATAAATGTTCCATAGATAGATATCGCATACAGTATATCATAAATAACTGCCCTATTGAATGCAGTTAGTAGTCATATAGCACACAGTATGTCATAGGTAGACCCATTGTACACAGTGTGCCGTAGGTAAACCCATTGCATAAAGCATATAGTGGATTGATCCATTGCTTATATGCATTGTGCCATTAGAGAGACCCATTGTACACAGTGTGCAGTAGGTAGACCTATTGCACACAGTGTGCCGTAGGTAAACCTATTGCATAAAGCATGTAGTGGTGTGATCCATTGCTTATATGCATTGTGCCATCATGGAGACCCAATTTTCACAGTGTGCAGTGGGTAGACCCATTGCACATAGTGTGCCGTAGGTAAACCCATTGCATAAAGAATGTAGTGGTTTGATACTTCACTCACAGAATGCAGTTGCTTGATGTCTTACATAAATGGTGATCAGGTGAATAGTATTTTCAAAACGTTTCTTTTCTACAAGATTTTCTCATAATTTCTATAACCATTTGTGTGTACCATCTGTTATTGTCATTCACTGTTTTCAGCGAACAATTCAAAGATATGGTCAAAGTTTTGGACTTTTCCTCTGTGGATACTCTGGCATACACCATAGCAACAGGAACAGAGGACACTTGTAAAGATCTATTACATAGGTACTACCAAACTAAATATCCTTCCCTTGTTGTGGAAAGATATCTAGAAGTTAGCAAAGAGGACGTTATAGTGGATCAGAGACCAACAGAAGGAAGCAAGGCAACGCAGAAAAGAAGTAAAATACCTGTGAAAGTTATAAATCCTCCTAAACCAAGAAAACGTGGAGGTAAATACCGTAGACAAAGGAAGAAACCAGAAGGTGTTGGAAACTTTATTTCAGAC
The DNA here is from genome assembly GCA_000934455.1 of Apostichopus parvimensis. Taxonomy (NCBI): domain Eukaryota; kingdom Metazoa; phylum Echinodermata; class Holothuroidea; order Aspidochirotida; family Stichopodidae; genus Apostichopus; species Apostichopus parvimensis. Next base: position 59,595 of record KN884490.1, read on the forward strand.
CATTCGTCTAGCAGCGAAGATGACCGACAGACTGTAGGGCATCTTACAAGGAGGAAGAAACGAAGCAAAGAAACATCTGAAAAGACTCCGAATGAATTTGACGAATTTGAAAAACTGAAAGAATCCTTTGAAGGAGATGACCGAACAGTGACTAGCAGCGCCAACTCCTCTTTGATTGAACGAAAGCCTCGGCCTTCTCACCCACTCCGGGGGGAAGCAAATCGTAATGGAGTAAGAATTGTTGATACAAATATCACTGAAAATAAGGGGATTATGTGCAATAGTGATAGCAGTGAACTTTATACGAGGACGACAAATTTATCGAATTTGGTTAATTGTAGTAACCGATCAAGAGAAAATCATGGTTTGAACAATTCAGATATAATTACGAGACAAATGAAGTCTACTTCTGACATCGATTTAAATGTTGATCAAGATTCAGGCAAGTCTACGAGTCTGTCTTTCTTGGATGAAATATTTTTTTAGTCCTCTCACGATCCGTTCAACCTCACCATCGTCTAAACCCCCACCATCGAGAAAGTTAAAAAAGTGAACAAGGAAAAGATCCGTTGGAAGAAAACACTTGACTTACTTCTGATACAATTTAAATCATGGAGCAGGAACAAAGTGGATCAAATGAATAACTATTAATATTGTTAAGAACAGACAAACACACTAGTTATGAAATATGTGAACACTCTCTATATAATTAAAAATAAATAATTCTGTTTGTAGCTCATGTTGGTTAATGAGGAACAGGCATTTGTTTTGTATGTAATAAATGAGTATGTAAGCCACCCCCCATGTTAAATAACAAAAATAGGTGAACTTTCCTTCATAATAAGGTAATGTTAGCCTTCCCTACACCTGGGTTCCACTTTTCCACTAACAAATTTTGGCTGCAATCTTGACGACCAACTTCTGTTTTGGGGCGATTGAGGTTGGTTATATTACATATCTTATGTAATCCTTCAAACTACTCCATTTTTATGTTGAGAGAGATTAGAAACACTTGAGTGTGTGGTATATTAATTTTAATATTGTTATGATGGAATTAACTTGGCAGAAATCATATTTCATCCGTTGCGATATGAACGGAACGGGCATACAATATGCCATTCTTACATCATTATTTATGTAGTATTATAATAATAGCCTTTGTAATAAACAATTACATGATGTTTATTAATAATGGCCTTTGTAATAAACAATGACATTGATGTTTGTATTATTAATGGCTTTGTAATAAACAATTACATTGATGATGTTTGTATTAATAATGACCTTTGTAATAAACAATTACATTGATGTTTGTATTATTAATTGCCTTTGTAATAAACAATTACATTGATGTTTGTATTAATAACGGCCTTTGTAATAAAAAATTACATTGATGATATTTGTAATAATAATAATAGCCCTTGTAATAAACACTTACATGATGTTTGTATATTAAAAACGGCCTTTGTAATAAACAATTACATTGATGATATTTGAAATAATAATAGCCTTTGTAATAAACAAATACATCGATGTTTGTATTAATAATGACCTTTGTAAATGGTTATAAACAATTACATTGATGATGTTTGTATTAATAATGGTCTTTGTGCATTTGTACATTGATGTTTGTATTAATAAAGGCCTTTGTAATAAACAATTACATTGATGATGTTTGTTTTAATAACGGCCTTTGTAATAAACAATTACATTGATGATGTTTGTATTAATAATGACCTTTGTAATAAACAATTACATTGACTATGTTTGTATTAATAATGGTCTTTGTAATAAACGATTACTTTGATGATGTTTGTATTAATAATGGCCTTTGCGATAAACAATTACATTGATGATGGTTGTATTATTAACAGCCTTTGTTATAAACAGTTACAGGCCTTTGTAAAAACAAACAATTACGTTGATGATTTTATGATAGCAAGTGAAAAGTCTGTATCTTTTTCCTTTTTTCTTAATAAAGGGCGATCGTAGTAGATGATGAAAGGAATGGACGGGCTTTGCGACGAGCCGGGGGGGGGGGGGGGGGGGGGGGAGGGGGGGGGGGGGGGGGGGGGAGGGGAGAACAATCTTGCCATCTTTATAGAAGAATCTGGTATTTAGGCTCTATGTTGATCGTATAGCCAAAGAATGGGTTGATTGAAAATATTTGTACAGGGTTGTACAATTTTAGATGCTTGGAACTTAATGCATACAATATGTTGAATATTAACAATTATCAGTGTACAAAGGAATGTCTTCAGCTAAGAATTTTAAGAATTGTATTGGACAAGTTACAGGTTCATTCTATTCAATACTTGCCAAATAACTTAAATTGTACCATATCCATTGTACATAATACATATTCATGATTTCAAGAATATGAATAGTCACTAAATGTATTTTGTGATTACCAAGTATTTTAGGACATTTTTGTACATTATAGTGAGAAAAACTATTGAATAGATACTTTTCACTTTTAATTTTGGTGTTTATCTTTTTCATATTTGTGTCCATGTATATTTTTTTGTATAAACTACAACTTAGGCTAATCATCCTAACACGTTTTCCATTGAAGACATAAATGCAAAACACAGAAGAGAATAGAAGATTGTGTCCATATGATAACTTTTATTACCCAGTGGATATTCAAAGATGTTGCAAATACACATACATGTTTTAGTCTTGTTGCTATGGTACTATTGTACCATTTAATATCACATCACCAATTATTTTTTGCATCCTTTCAAGTTGTAGCCAGATTATACGGAATATCTATATTTCCTCAATTTCGTATTTCTTTTTAAACAGTACGTCGTACCAACACTTTCTTACAGAATTTAATTTAAAGATATTTAATCCATATATTTTCTTAAATAAAGTGCGAAATACAAACAAAAGGGAAACAAATAGTATTATATCACCGCACTACAGAAATTGTATCAAGAACATAGATTTTGATATTTCTCCTAAGTTATCCGTGGAGTTTATGCAGTGGCGTAAAGCAAGGGGTTTAAGCTTGCGAAGCACTAGCCCCGATCCTCACGGGACGCCCGAGCCAAAGCAAACGGTACACACAGCCCACTTCGCTGAACATCAGCATTAAAATTGGCGACTTGTTGCTCAATTCGTTGACTTCGCCCTATCTAATCCTTATCCCTCGGGCGCCATTGTTTGTCGTTACGCCGCTGGTTAAACATCTTATGCGAAATTTTACCAAGGAGCATATAGCATCCCGATTCTTTGCATCATTGCATTTATATGAAATAGGTCGTTATACGTGGCACTCCAAAAACAAAATGGCTGCGCCCTCGAACAATAAACATAACTTTCTGATCATAACTGTCACACAGTTCCGTGTAGTAATATTGGACCAGGTTAGCATATACTTTCTCGTATTCGGTCACGTGCATGTCATGTAATTAAATTTAACACTACATTTACTATTGTGACACTACTTACAGCAATACCGAACAGAATAAGTAAAAAATCCATTGCAACTTGAAGACGAGACAGCTTATTCTTTAATTTGAGATGGAAACAGGCAGGAAATATTAATTCAACTAACACCATTACAGTGCCCCCAGATATATTAAGAAGGACAGAATAAGATGGTAAAATGACCGCCAAGAGATATGCTACTAAGATCAATACTGCTCGCCTTACACAGCTTACCCAGTGTTGTAAATCCCATTGGGTGTAATTATCGAAGATACGAAATTGAGGTAGATTCACGTCACATATATATATAGCGAAAGGTAAGGAAAGAAAGGATTTCAATAAAAATGTTATATTTACGATTACGTTTAACATCCCAGGCGGAACAGATAAATTTACGAATTCATTTATGGTTGATCCAAATAAGACAGCGGCCGGTAAAGAGATAGCGACGAAAAAAATAACCGAAATAACCGCCGACGCATTCAAGACAGGGCAGAAGTATTCTGGAGTTTTCATAGATTTATAAACGTCGATAATGAAGAACTGAGAACCGAAATTAGAGACAATGATACTAGAAGCGTACATTAGGTTCATTATGTCTAATTTGTTGAGATATTCAGACTGCCAACTGTCTCTTTCCGTTATACAATAATATCCAACGCTAAATGTAAGCAAAGACAGAGACACCAACGCCCACAGACTGAGAAATGCGATCATGCTTAGACTAGAAATAAAGACAAAGACTAGACTAGCACAGACTATTATGGCAAGAAAAGCGTTATGTGATAATGGTATCACTTGTTGTAGTAGTTCGTAGAGAATGGCGCCCATAGTCTGCAAGTACATGATAGCAATCGTGAAAGAGTGCGCTTGAATGCAGCAGCGCGCGATTATGGCCATTCCACGGAGACTGTCGTCTGCAATTTCCATGTAGGAATGGCGCACCATAACTTTGGTGGTAGTGTCTGTGGCTGGGTGTTCGTCATCACCATCATCGTCATCCGGGTCGCCTTCGTCGTCGTAAAGACATTCGATAAGGATCTGTGTCATGGAAATTAGATATCACTTGATTTGTTAAATTTAACGCAACAGACATCTTACATGTTATATTAGCGTACATAACATACAAGTTTACCTGTAAATCGCGCATTGCAGGGTTTCTCGCGGAATCGGTATGTGAATTGGCTCAGTTGAGGTAAGCGTGGGTAACAACGAGTTTAAGAAATCTGGAGGATTCATGTCAATTGGGCGCGCGCGTACCATGCACGGAGGGTCATGTGATGTGTTCCAGGGTGGTACCAAACTGATATTTCTCTGTAGCAGTTCGAGAATAGTGTTAGTGACTTCGTGAAAGATTTGCACCAAGACGGATCGGACATGTGAACTAACGGCGTAAGAAGGTACTGGTACTTCAGGCCTACGAAATAGTGCTAATATGCTAACGTTAACATGCTGGCACAGAACAAGTACAGATACATTGGGCTTATTGGGCTTGCTGTGGGGAAATGTTTAGTTCAGTGCAACCACGGAATTCTCCATGGAACAGAGCCTAATGCTGCTCGACGGGAATATAGCTATCACGTTAGGCTACAGGCACGGTTATTGCTAGGCAACGGGTGTCGTCTGCTGCTCTAAGCACGCATACACATTTACGTACTAGTTGGGTGAAATCATCATGCGTAATGGGGAGAGTAATATATTAGTACCACCCTGGAACACATCACATGACCCTCCATGCATGGTACACGCGTACGCGTGTATTTACTGTGTGATAGTTCCTCCAGATTTCTTAAACTCGTTTGTGGGTAAGCAAGCAGGTTGTTGTTGCAACACGTAACAAAGGTTTTGTTCCATTATATTAAAGGGAAATATTATGGAACTTTCCGTTCAAAACTTTCGTTCTCAAATATTCACTGCCTTGCCAAATTGTTAATAAAAGATTCATGAAGTGGAGAACAATTTTGAGGTTTCAAACAAAACTTCATTCCAGTAAATGCCAAGTGATATGTTTCACAGGTGTACGTATCACCGGCTTCCAATTTTAAGTTCCCTACATAAAAGTGGTGTTGACCGTTCACTAACTTAAAAACGACGACAAAGTGTTAGCATACACCAAAGCTTCATGCGGCACTGAGTGGGCAAAATGTTTATCCCTACACGATCTCCTACCCAATTGCCTCGATTCCTCACTGTTAGCAAACAGAATCCTAGCATTATAACATAGCAGTTCTTACCTTTGAAGTATAGTTCGCGAAAATGGCGATGATAATCGACGATAGAAGAGCCCAGTATCCGCCAACACTGATCGCGTAAGGTGCTCCCAGTAAGGAAGCACCTTGCTGGCCATTCACAATAGTCCAGCAGGTTTTATAGTTATTGCAATCAGCTTTCTTTTCTTCTTCCCTTTCTGTTCCAAAAAATAAACGAAGGTGGCGTTATTACTTTAAAACAACACCCTGTTTAACCACCCCCACTCCTTTCCCACCACTCACACCTACTTAAATTTATTGTGATACCGAATTGGCCCGACTATGTAAAGTGTTCTTCCTTCACAGCTTCTATTAGCCGGTCGCATATTATGGTAACAGATTTGGTCAATTTAAATAGTAACCTATTCTGAGGACCAAATCCAACACAAAGTTGGGAAGGGAGAGAGGGGAAGGGGGGGGGGGGGTTATATAATGCTCTTTCGTGCTAACAGTGTTGGATTGTGTCATAATTAGAGTACCTCATCCGGTTCTTATTCGAATAAGCTTAGAATTTTGTACTCCATTTTATGAAATTAAAGAAAACACATTTCAATCATGATCCAGTTTAAACAGTAACTTTAACTATTTTAAGTGGGTCACGTGATTTTATTCGTCAGTTCACAGTTCACACATTTCATGAGTATTTAGTATAGTCGGTTAGATGGGCAATGTTTTGTATCATTGATATTTTTTTAAATGATAACAGTTATAACAATTAATATTAAGTTCAATATGTATTGAGAAAAAGGACAGTATCATGATAAACTTACCCTCTTTTATTCTTAGATGGCGTCCCGTCTGGTCCTTCTTGTTCAGGAGAGGAGATCTTGCCTTCCCCTTGGAAGTAAGGATTCCCATTTTTTTTTAGTTCGTTTGGTATATTACCTTCTATAGTATCTATACTGTTAACTACTAGTTTAGACACTTTAGATGAGCCCCGATAACTAGTCGCAATCACACGTTGACTCTACAAAGATAATGCGAACACAACTGCGAAATTTATCGACAAAATGTCATCCGATGTCCCTACTTATTGAAATGTATTTGATCGTGTACTGCGTTGCAACTGATTACCGTTAATCACTTATGAACGTTTCATTGTGACGAATCTAGTTCTCAAAATCATTCGAGAATGTTTGAAAAGTTAATGAATATTTGTCGACGAAAAGGCAAATTTGTTGAAAGTCACTCATAACCAATCACATATTGCTACGAAAGGACAAAACGTAAAGATCGTTCCATTATTTCATAGGGAATGTTTTGCAATGTTACAG
>KN884491.1:30968-48484 GCA_000934455.1 Apostichopus parvimensis
TCTTGGGCTTTTGTGGCAAATCACAATGTAAGTAACCTTATTTCCTTGACAAAAAATAAAATGTGTACTTCTAATTCCCTTCTAGTTACAACTTCGGTTTGGTTACATAACCCTATGTAACTTTGTAGCCTTTTTACGTTTTCTAATGTGGCCTATGTCTTGATAAACAGAAGACCACAGGTACAGCCAACATTCTAAGTAGTTGTGCGAAAAAGGAAAGTGTGTTGGTAGTCACGTACATAGTGGACGTAGCGTGATCGAGGCTAATCATGCAATCGTTGTGGCTACTGAACTGTCATACCATATTCCTCCCCACTTCACGTCGCCAAATGTTTAAAATCGGATAATACCTGCGTAAAAATCATTGCATTACATGAACTATCATTGCTTCTGTTGAACTTGGGAGTAATATAATGGTGTGGTCTAGCCTAGGCCTAACTCTATAATTTGGGCCTAACGTTGTGTTCATGTTACAATTATAGCCCAGTAACAAGGGAAATAAAAGTAATGCATCATTTTATTCATATGGTAGCCAGGTGAACAGTGGTACTGCTCACATTATTCACCAGGCTGTCAGCTTGAATCTTTATTCACCCAGCAGCTGCAAAATATATAGAATCCTTTGTTGATAGCCAGTTAAACGATATGTATCAGAAATCGGCTAGAAGGACCCATTACAGAATTATTAACCTGGTACGCTGTTACATGTCTCTCTGTTAGTACAGGTTGCTGATGGAGAGGTGAAGTGGTAGTTCTATATAGATATGACATCTTACTTCTTAGGGTGTATAATTTGAAAGTTTCTATCCTCAAGCCCATTGCTTGTCCTCAGACACCACAACATCTGCTAGATAAGGGATCATTTTCACATTTTTAGAGTTGACTCTTTCACAACATGGTAAGTGTTGTGTTGCAAAGAACATTGTGCTATTTCTTTGAAGGGCTGTCTGCTACCTACCTAAGCTTCGAAGCATGTCTTTCAATAAAATGCAGTGAACAAGGTGGGAATGAACATTAACCTGTTTTTCACTTCATCATCAAGATTCAAAAGTAAACATTTGCATTTCCTTTTTTGCTGGCAGCTATATGAATATTTTGAGTACCTATCCATGCTATCTTACTGCTGGGTTTCAAACATATTGGCACATTCCCTGTTCCCATGGCAACCAACTCAGTCAGTTGCTTTAAATAAGATAATGTGGTTTCATTTTCTTGCTCAGTTTATCATAATATGCATTTCCTATCAATCTTCTTCTTGTAGGACTGAGTTTTGGAAGTCCAATCCCAAAAAGTTTTGTGAGTTTTGCAGAGTTTGGTTTGCAGATAATAAGTCGGTAAGTTGCCTAAGTTGTCTATAGTTCTCAGTTTTAAGAGGCAAGTGCTGTGAATGAAGTTTAATGAACGTCATGTATTGAAAGCTCCTCTAAGTATCTCAAAGGAAGCCAATTAAGTACAAATACTAGTTTTAAAATCCTTGTTTATACTTTTATAGAGGGCAATGGTTCAAATTGATTGGATCCTTTCATTCTGAGTTTGATAGGTCTTCTTTACAATTTGCTGGCCCAACCTTATATAGGGAAGAGTAAGATGTACCTATGAAGGTTTTCATTTGAATGTTATATTCTTCTCCTAGGTTATTTTTAATTGCACAGTTTCATTTTATGCTTTGGTCCAGTAGTTAATTCATAAAATAATAATATGAAATCAAATAATGGACTCAGCCTTCTCCTTTTCTATTCTTTATTAAGGTAAAGTTATACATGCTGTCTTTAAGGGTTTTTCATGCTCATATCTACAGGGAATGCATTCAATGTATTTAAATTGCTTGTTTATTTTTATCACTGAGCCAAAGAAGACATGAAAATTTGGTATCAAAGTTCAATATTCGACTTCTTAATTGAGTATTTACTTCTTTGTTGCGTTTGATGTGAACAGTCCTTGAATCCTTCAAGATGAACATTGAAGCTATTCAGAGACTTAGTTGTAAGCCACAAATTTTGCTAACTCTATGTGAGTTTCTGCCATAGGGCTTGTAAATTTGATAACACCCTCCTTTTTGCCTTCCTTTGTAGAGCATCGATTTTCATGAGCGTGGAAAGAAGCACCAAGAAAATGTGCAGAGAAAAATAGGAGAATTGACGAAGAAAGGCCTAAAGCAACATGAAGCTCAACAACACACAAAGAATTTTCTACAGCAAATGGAAGAGGTAGCGACCTGTTCAAATCATTTGAAATGGCTACAAATATCCTCCCAAGGATCCTAATTTATTCTCTCAAAATGTTTCATACGTTACTCTTGAGTTACCCCATTATGTTTGTGAAATTAATAGTTCCCTCAGTAATACAGTCTCTACCTCTTTCCACACGATTTTTGCATATAACCGATTTTATACTTCCTTTAGACTTTGAAATACGCTGGGTCCAGTGTATGGTGGTGAGTTTGGGGAGCGATCCTAAAACTAGTTTTGCCCAAAGAGTATATCTTAATATATCATTTTTGTCTAGTCTCTGCTGATTTTTATGTGAAAATTTCGTCCATACAGTATATGTTTTATGTCCTTCCTCTTCCAACCATTCCTCCCCACCCCCCCCATACTCCCTTGTTGTAAATAAAATGATTGAAAGGGTGCATTTTCTTTTTTGCTTGCATCGTTAGGATGCGTTGAAGGCCTTCAAGAAAGATGCACAGAAGGACAGTAGTTTGGTCAGTCAGTACAACCAAGCAGCTGTTGAATTTAAAGTCAGACAGTTTGAAGGTATAGTACAGTCCCTCCTTCAAGCTGTAAACTCTTTAATTTCAGACATTCTGATTCCAAGCTTCCATCCTTTGTTTCTTATATCACTCTCTGACCTCTTTCTATTTCTAATATCGCTTTTTTATCTCTCTAATTTATTTTTAAATTCTTTAAATGAATGAAGAAAACTATCTTCACTATGCAGTATGGTTCTGCTTGATCAGGGTGGGGGAGGGGATGAGGGGGTGGAATTACAGTGCTCATTCTTGTTATTATTCCCTAATAGTATTTAAGAGATCAAACAACTCATACCTGATTTTTATTTTCATGGTCTTGTTATTTTACAGACCATGCTCTTTGCTACAGTATCTTAGCCTCAAACAGTCATTTTCAATAGTGTGTACACCATATCTCACGGTGGATTCCAGCAAGATCCATTGAAAAGATATCGCTTTCAGTCACATGTTGTTTTTGATTGTGACAGTTCCTTTTGCAATTTTTCAAATTATTGATATTATCATTTGTTTCTTTGAAAAAAAGTTTGGCCAACTCTGCTTGCCCACAAGCTTCTGCCATCGTAGGTATAATTTAATTAACGATGACATAAATCCTCTTTAATTAATCTTGTTACTTAATCCTCTTTGCTAATCCTTTACTGATATTTGTTTTTTTGTATTTTTTTTTGTAGAAGAAGCAGCCAATGAGCCCAAACGCAGCAAGCAATCAAAGGATGGCACCTGGTATGAATGCAAGAACCAAGATGGCTACTCTTACTATTGGAATGATGTAACAGAAGGTTAGTTCATCTGGTCAAAACGGTTCAGGTCCAAAATGTGCAGTATCCCTTGGATGATGATGATGATGATGATGATGATGATGATGATGATGATGATGATGATGATGATGATGATGATGATGATGGTGGTGGTGGTGATGGTGATGGTGGTGGTGGTGGTGGTGATGATTAGTTTGGAATAGTTTTCAGATCTGCCAGTGAAATATGTTCAGCTTGTAGATGTTGCAATAGTCTTTATCATTATGACATTGTTTTTTGTTTACCAACAGTGTCACAATGGGAAGAGCCAGCCAAGTTTGTTCCTTATCAGGACACATCGAGCACTACAGCGGAAATTGATACTGAAGAAAAAGTTAAAACCGAAGAGGATGAAGAGAAGCAAGGAGAAGAGGAAATCAAAGATGAAGATAGTGTCGAGAAGAGTGTGAAGAAGGAAGAGGATGAAAAAGAGACAAAGAAAGCAGAACCAAGTCATATAGGAGAGAGAAAGAGAAAGGGAGATGCTTACGGCCAGTGGACAGAGATAGTAAATGAGGAGAGGTAAGTTAATAGCCCCCCCTCACCCCTCCCCACGGAGGAGGGGCAGGTTAGCCAGAGCTGGAAACAGAACAAATCAAAAAGAGATATAGGTATTTAACAACATGGCTAAAGATTTAATGCTGTCAATTATTTCAATGTGAACATGTCATGTAGGTAATTTAGAACAGTGATTCCTTGCATTCTAAATACGTTATTTGAGGCATATCATGGTATTGTTTTCCTTTTGATTTTTGTGTTGCCTCCAACTCAAGTTGATGAACATGTTTTATGGGCCATTTCTCAAAATTTATAAAAATGTGTTAAAATACAAGTTCAACCTGAATTGCTAGTGGTATTCTTTTTATTATGTTCTTTTATTATTCTACAAAATATGAAAATCAGAATTTTAGCCTTAAGTTGTACTTTTGACGAATTTTGTAGAATAGTAACACGTTTAAAGGATACATTCAATGAAGAACAAACTTTTAAGCGAACTCCTGGACATGTGAATCTATTTGTTAAACTAATTGTCGATTATGACGATGATTTATAGAGGATTTGTATCTGCTCCGTTTCTCAGTATACCGGTAGATCTACAGCTTCCAGAGAGTGCCAGGAATTACATAAGTCAATACCAACCACAGGTGGAACAACGACAGCCAGTCGAGGAAATTGAATTTGGAACAAAAACTATACCTTCAATAGCAATGGCTTCTTCATCAGGGGAGAAGGTCAGTGTAGGGTTCAAGAAACGGAAAATGAAGGGTGGAGGAAGAAGCCTACGCCAGAGAGACGAGACATAACGGAAAATTTATCAACCTGTCGGAGGTCGATTCAGAGATGAAAACGATGAAGTCACCATAGGAAAACAGGTTCCTTGCTTAGAATATATAAAGAACAATTCCTCAGATTTCTGAGAGTAAACTCTGAGATGCATATGTGGTAGTTACCATAGAAAGAGAGAAAAAATGCTGTACAGTATATCTGTTAAGTTTGTCACAGAATAACACAAGGGATTAACAATGGAGAAACAGAATGGTGTATTTGTATGCTTATCATTTAATTAGAGGTGACATAACTTCTAAGCTGTTTTAAGTGTTTTGGTGGAGAGTATGCTTTAACATGTGATGTTAAAGTTAGTTGTAATACAGTGCAACAGAAGGAAGTATGTGAACAGGAATGAATACAACAAGGTATCAACATGGATGGTCGGTCTCTGATGCTGGGAAGAACATACTGAGCTTTTAAATAGAGGGCTTCAAAGTATAAAATAGTTCTGTTTACTTGTCAAACAAAAGGAATCGATATAACAATGGTGCATTGTTCTATGGAAATCTAAGAAAATGTTTCCAGTTTTCACATGACGTCACCAAGGACTGTTGGACATTGACTGGGTCTGATGCCTTTGTCCTTCAATATTTCTTTCATTTCTTTGGGGTTTTCTTTACTGTCAAAATAGTCCTGGTATCAAGAGAATTACAAATATTTATGCCTTTGACTGACTGCCATGTAATAGATACAGGAGACCTGAAGACTGCGATGCATTTGGAAATTATTAGTTGATACTTCCCAACGTCATTTGTTTCAACTTTCCATCACATAGTGATTGTTTCCTGCTGAGATTGGAACTCATCATTTTTTTCAAGATTCAGCTCATTTTTCAGCTCAGTTGCAAGAGTTCATCTGTGATTTAACCAGTCCACAATGTTGCAGACACCTAATATAACATTTACATAATATATATATTAATGTATAACGTTAATATAACTTTCTAGATCTGTCTTACAAAGGAGGTATGTAGCAGTCATTATGCAAACTGACATTTGGAAAGCAGAAGTAGACCGATTAGATGATATCATATACAGGCAACAACAGAGCTTCGAGTTACCAACAGGCGCGCAGCTAAGGGGGGGGGGGGGGGGCAAAGGGGCCAACGCCCCCCCAAGAGCATATTTTTTTTTGTATGTTTTTATGATATCGCTAGTAATTTTGAACTTAGATGCAACTTACAAGGCCTGGGAAGTGCCATTCCCAGCAATCTGGGAAGCATTTGCAGCCAAAATTGGCAAATTCCTGGCTACGCGCCTGGTTACCAATTGCTGTTCCAGGATAAATTTAATGTGTTCGGCTGGTAACCAGTTGTCATGTAACATATCTGAATGATATTAAAACTGTACACAAAATACCAAAATAAAAAAAGGACAATTTCAATGCAAATCTGTAAAATGTTTTCCTCTTTTATTTATCTTTTATCTATCTTTTATATATTTTTCTGTCTACTATCTACAAGTCACAAATTCATTCATTTTAGTTAGAAAATTGAAAAACTCAAGGAAAAAAAAAGAAAAAAATGGTATAAACTCAAAAAAATCATTGGTATTTCACAAATAAGTCTGCAAATTTCTCAAGGCACATACACCTGAAGGTCACTCTTATATCACATGATATGAAGAAAATGGTAAACATTTAGAGAATTTCCAGGATTTCTCTATGTAAACATAAATTGTGAACGTATTACTCTTTGATGGCCATTCAGACGATATTCTTCAATAAGCTAGCCTTGAGTTGTCATTTCAAAAAAGGAATGTTTAGTCTCATTTAGACTATTTTCTATCAGAGGACAGTTTCTACTCATTAGAAATTGAAATTTTGCTTGTAGGTGCCTATGGCACTCTCATTTATACAACAAATATGAAATCATTAAATTTTATTTGGAGTTATATTGCTACAGAAAAACCTATTTAAACATTGCAAAAGACTGTGCCAGTCAGGTATTCAACAAAAACCAAGCATGTCAAATTTCATCTGCAATAAATAGATATATCTAATGCAACACTATTCTCTTCACATTACCATGTTTAAAGACACCTCAATCCGAGGAAAGTCAATAGCCGAACTGAACCAAACGTTTTGTATTTCCAAATAATAATAATAGTACCATAACCCAATGCAAAATGAAAGCAAATTCAATGTCCAGTTCTGTTCAGTAAGAATATAACAAATAAAATAAAATGTAAAAAAAGTAGCAAACTTGAACAAAACCAAAAACCAATAAGTCACAAGCAACATTTCAAACTACTGACCCTTGTGACCAGACTTTAACATGCCTCACTTGCAACCCCCCTCCCCCCACTACAGACCCTAAGAATAATGCATTGCTACAACAGCTAATTCTGTATTAAGTGCATCGTTACAAGAGGCTGTAATGGGTTATTCAGTTCTGAGGGTTTAATAATCACAAGACAAATGCATCTTGCAACATAAACAATTTAAGTGGCTGTTTTTGTAAACAAACTAAACAGAAACTTGAGTTGCAAATTACTGATCAGAATCACCTTGAGTCTGCAGTGTCTAAAACTTTAGTTGAATGTTCAAATGTTTTAAGCAAAGGCAATGAATATCTTGCTTTAAAGAACATGAAGATACTAGACTTCAACACCAGTCTGCAAACTGCACTGACACCCTACAGTTCATTATCTAGGCTAGATTGATGCATTCTGAGCAGGGGTGGGGGTCACGTGTGTCGGGCCCTCAGTCCTCATGGAAGGACCTGGGTCCTGAAACTTTGCAGACTGCCGCTTTAACACATCCAACCTGATACAAACAACTCCTGCACATATGGAGAATGCATTTGTGAACAACATATTATAGCATATTAATTGAAATATTAAATGATGTTTTCTTGTTATGTTTTGTTCCTCTTATATACAAATATACTCACCATCTCTGGTAAAATTTACTTCTTTTAATGTGGGTCGATGCTTTCAAGGGTACAAAATTAATCACTTGTGATAAAACGATACATACAAAGCCAAAGATAACACCTTCAAGAATTATAATCATTAAATACTCTTGACAGTAGAACTAGTGAAATATCAGCATGAATGAAAGACCACATAAGCATCAGACAATGATCATTTGGCTCTCCTGAAATTTAATCAAATACACCTTTGGAATTGACAAACGATTTTCTCCAAGTTTAAGAAAACATCTGTTCCGACTGGTTATCTCTATTCCTTTTTCTTTTGTGTCAGTAACATTAAACTAAATGTACAAGTGGTTTCCTAACATAGTCCAAATGTGGCACTGCAATGTGGTTGCTAAGGGAACAATACGAATGAATAATATTTCATACCTCCCATTTTATTATCAAATCTGTGCTTTTCTTTTCTCTTTTTTTGGGGGGTGGGGGGGGGGGAGAACAGTATATCATTGTTTCCTGCTCCCAATCATTTGATTACTTTCTTGATCAGAATGTTTCTAACTTGCAGGAAGTGTTTCAACTTGTAAAAGAAATATTAGATCATTTAGTTTGAAGGAGCTGTACTGTGGCAATGTTTGGTTATTCATAATGAATATGTCTTAAATCTTATGTCTTATCAATTACTTCTTTAATCCTGTTTACTTATTTCAGCTGTTATGCATGATGTAATACTAAATATATTGCATGTGACATGCTATGTACTACTACTCTATTGATGCTATGCTATACTAGTCTCCTGCTGATTCTCAGAGGTTGCAGCAGTGTGTTGCTTAGAATCTGTATCATTACTAGCTTCATCTTTGTCATCTTCGTCCTTTGCTCCTCTCTCTGCTCCTACATCCAATGAGGGTTCCTCTCCGGCCAGGTCACTCTCCGCAGCGGGGGTAGCTTCTTTAGCTAAAACTGGTTTGGTTTGTTCAGCATTCACTGGATTAGAAGTACTGGCCTGGTTAACTACTACAGTAGGGTCAGTGTCTTCAGCAGTTTCACTCACTTTGGCTATAACTACACTAGACGATGCACTTGTACTGTCTTCTTCTTTAACAATATCCTGTAAGATCTCATCTCCTTTGTCCTTCTGAGAATCAGAGAATTTAATGTCTCTGGGATCGTCCTTGTTACTCTGTGCTTCTACAACTGTCTCTTCTATTGCACGTGTATCTTTATCTTTAGCTAAATCTGTTGGCAGTTCTAGACTGGTGTTATTCAAAGCTTGTTGACCTTTGACCTCAGAAGAACTGTCCGTGGTTTCCATTTCTGTCATATCATTATCGACAGGCTCTGATTTTATGACAGGTGTTTCCTCTGCTTGGTGAGGCACATTTGATATAGGAGGTAAATCGTCTTCCATTATCACAAATATCTTGGAAGGACCAGAGTCTTCCTCTGCTTGTTCCATTTTAACAGGAGCAACATCCTCTACCAGATTAGAGGTATCATCCTTCACAAGATCAGAGGCAGATTCCTCTGTGAGTCCAGGCGTTACACCCTCTTCAAGTCCAGGGATTACACCCTCTTCAAGTCCAGGGATTACACCCTCTTCAAGTCCAGGGATTACACCCTCTTCAAGTCCAGGGATTACACCCTCCATGGCTTCAGGGGTTGCACCCTCTACGAGTCCAGGGAGAACACCCTCTACCAGACCAGATTTAACATCCTCTTCCTTTATCTTGGTAGCGGTAGTGTCCTCTGCAACATCAGAGGTAGTACTCTCTGCCATACCAGAGGGAGTACCCTCTTGCAGACCAGAGATGGCACCCTCTTCAAAATTAGAGGCAGTGCCCTTAACTACAGATGGCTGTGAGCTCATCTCTTCTGATGTAGATTCTTTCTTAATTTCAGTTATTATTGATTCTTTCTTGATATCCACTGTTGGTTCTTCCATCATCTCAGATAGGGGCTCTTCCTTTATTATCTTGGTTGCATCACTCTTCATTTCATCGGTGACATTTGACGTTGGGTTTAATATTTCTTCAACGGTCGATTTGTTGTCTTCCAACTCTGTGCCACCATTTTGTGAATCCACTTCGTTGTCAGAGTCTAAACCAGGAAGGGTCCCATCTGTCATACCAGGGATCCCATGGAAACTGCCTGAAGATTCTCCAAATACAGAACTCTGCAATGAAAATAAAATGAAAATAAATGGACAAGCAAAATGAGCCTAGGTCTTATTTCTGTCTTGAACATTATCTAAACACAATTACCATGTGCCACCAGATTGAGAACTTAGCTCTTAGTAACGAAAAGGTGCTAGTCTCATTCAAGGCACTATAAGTTGGTTTTGCTTTCATGCCCCAGTGCCCCATGTTGGACTACTGTGCCCATAGCAATTTATGCCCCAGTCCACCTCTGACGTGAGTAACAACCCCAGCAACTTTCAACAATATAGATGACAGGTTTGTACAACCAATAGCATTTGAGCTAAATTGGACAGACAGACAGACAGATACAAAGACATATTACCGTGGTTACCATGGTAACACCATTGACTTGTAAAGCCAATTGAACTGACAATAGTACAAAACTACAAAAACAATAAAATAACACTATGCATTACTTCCAGATCGCCGCCATACTTACATTCTTGAGATCTTCAAAGCAGGTAGGATGATATGTTTTATTGTTTACTTTCACTGCATCTTTCAACATCCAGGCTTCATCGTCCTCATCCCAGTACTGTTCAAATTGTTCCTGGCAAATCTTGCAGTACTAAAGGGGGGGGGGGGGGGGGGGGAAGGGGGAGAGATATGATACAAAGTCAGTCTAGGTTGAGAATCTTCATACTTTGATAATCATGAATAATTCACATCATAATAATTATTATGACTGTCAACAATACAGACTAAAATCAAAACATTAAAAAAAAAACAGAATGCAAAAATGCATTGTGGTTTCGATGATGTAACATGAGCAGTTTTCTTCATGAATCTGACATAATGTATAGTGAGGGTGTACATGTTTACAAGGGTTTCACGATTTGACCTCTAGTGACCCAAATGACCTTTGACCTTCACCAAAAACAATAGGCTTCTTTAACTCAATGTTGTACTTCTAGACACTAAATTAGAGGTCGGTCCAAGCTTCCCTTCTTGAGATATCGTGATTACAAGAATTTCACAATTTGACCCCTGGTGACCCCAAATGAACTTTACCCTCCACCAAAAACAGTAGGCTTCTCTTATAAAATGTGGTACTCCTACACACTAAATATGTGGTCTGCCCTGTCCCTTCTTGAGATATCGTGTTTACCAGGTTTTCACAATTTGACCCCTGGTGACCCAAAATGACCTTTGACCTCCACTACAAACGAAAGGTTTCTGGTACTCAATGTGTGCTTAGAAACACATGAAGTCAGTCTAGGTTCATACTATGATAATCATAAATCTCCTCATAATAATTACTATGACTGTCAACAATACAGACTAAAATTAAAACATTAAAAAGAGTGAGAATTTTTTACTAAATTTTCATGTTAGTTTCACATTCAACTGGTGCTGGTTGAGTTAACAGGTCTCTCTTTCCTGCAACATCCCATTCTAACATTTATTGGTGTACAAACTCAGTATTTCCAACAACCACAAAGGCAGTTTCTTTATCTTTCCATTTCTTTCTTTTTTAGCGTCTGAAGAAGATCCTGCTAGGATCGAAACGTCAGGCCAACTTACTTTTACACATTTCTTTCTTTTTAGACGGCAAAGCAAAATGCATTCTGTGATTTTGACTGTAATAGCAAGAGCAGTGCTGCAGTACTTTGGTTTGTGTTTCAAGTAAAAGTTGTTTGCTTGCTTGAGATGAATCATGAAATCACAACACACTGTACTTTCAAGTAGCTGAAGCCAGAAATCCAAATGTGTACTTTGGTAAAGTGAAGGACAAAATTAGAGAAAGAACTCTCTGTAGAAATTGTGATTCTTCTTACCTCATCCTCCTCCAC
Organism: Apostichopus parvimensis; assembly: GCA_000934455.1. Taxonomy (NCBI): domain Eukaryota; kingdom Metazoa; phylum Echinodermata; class Holothuroidea; order Aspidochirotida; family Stichopodidae; genus Apostichopus; species Apostichopus parvimensis. Next base: position 42,716 of record KN884491.1, read on the forward strand.
ACCAGTGACAGGTACACCTCGCCCTTCTTGTTCCGATTCCACGGTAGCCTCCTCGGCCTGTTGTTCAAAGAAGGCGCTTCGATCTGTGAGGATAAGAAGACCACACTCGTAAGGTATAATAATAATGTGACCTGTATACTGTGTACCATGTTACTTGACAACTGGAGAAGCAATCTTGTCGTCGGCATCAACGCTACATTCACTCAATTTATACCGACACAATACATGAACTCAACCCTTAAAAAGTTGTTTAACACAAAAATAACTTCAGATACATAACCAGAACTGCAAATCTTTGCAAAACTGACTATATTTCCTGTCACCAAAAGTGGGGTATCTGCAAGTAATGGTGTTCACTGCCTTCCTTTCTTCTTCTACCTACACAACTGGTGGAAGTACTGATATTGGGGATGGTACTATGGGAGGGGATGGCAAAGGGATGGTTGGGAGGGGGGGACGGGGATAATTATAACCTGTCCTTCTTTACTTACATCCTTCCTCTGATGCATCAATTTCTTCATACAAGAGCCACTCATGTAATTAATACTATCAGGAGGGGAGAGGTGGGGTGGGATGGATGAGGGGGTTAACAATGACCTATCCTTCTTTACTTACATCCTTCCTCTGATGCATCAATCACTTCATACAAGAGCCACTCATCTTATCAATACTATCAGGAAGGGGGGGGGGGGTAGATGAGGGGGTTCTTTACTTACATCCTTCCTCTGATGCGTCAATCTCTTCATACAGGAGCCACTCATCTAATTCGTAGTACCACTTTCTGGAGGTTGCTGACTTGATGCCATCCTTGTCTTTCCTATTCTGTCTGAAGTGCCAGTCGAGATGTTTGCGATATTCCTCCATCAGTTCGATGCTAAACCTCATCCCGCATGACGAACACTGAGTACCAGAGATGATGGAGTAGATGATGCCAGGGTATCGTCTAACCGTCCAAAGAAAAAAGAGTGAAAGGGGAACTGCTCGTCAACAATCGTTCCATCCTAAACACTGACTGACTCAAAACTGTTTTTTCGGTCATTTCTTTCAATACCTACTACAGCTAACCGACTAACACAATAGCCAATCAGTAACATCTTTTTCCCAAATATAGGCTCTCTTTTCTTTTTCAATTAAAAAGAAACTTTGTCCACCAAAGAATGAACAAACTTAGCCATTGCCAGCCAAATAACACTCTGAAAGAAATACACCTAGTTTATATATCCTAACTAATCGAGGTGTGATTTACAACAATTGGATATAATAGTATAGTTATTTAGCGCCATCTTATTTGGTTTGTTTACGTTTTAATGATAATACATGCAGACCTTGATTTGAATGTTATGCGGCCACACCAGGGCCGACCAAGGTTTCATGTATACATGCATTGTGTTACCAGAATATATTACGTTAGCCATGGATTAAGAACAGTTTATCTTTGTGTTCCTGCTTCAGCTATTGAGTTTTTGTGGTTTAAGTTAGGTTGCCCCGGAACCGACACTACAGATATGACCCCGGTACAGGGAATACTTCAGTGTTAATTTTCGTGTAGCAATTTTGAACATTTGTCTCGCATATTAAATGCTATGGTTCCTGTGTACAGAAACTGTGATAAATCTTGGCACTTGTATAGCAATATGCGCATACAGCATAGCAGCTTGCGATGCGAGAACCGAATAATTTGTTCCCTGTGGCTGTCTCTCTTTGTCCACGCAATCATAAGTATCGTATCTTAAGGAAACTGACAACGCTTTTCGATTTCACACAAGAAAAAATTCAGTGGGTCACATACGTGAGAAATGAGAGAATCTAATGTTGGCATTTGAAGAGATTTTGTAAAGTAACCTGCAAATTAAAAGCAAACCTAATGACGAATGTTAATTCCCGTGTTTTTTTTCGCTGCTGTATAATTCATAAATTACGTCTATCACAACACTTACTTTTTAATATCACTGTTTCCTAATGAGAGAGGGGGAACGACCCTCTGCTCCGGCGGTAGGTTAAGCTCCTCTAGTAAATTCACTTTGGATTTCTTCTCCACGTTTTCACCATCTTCTCCTTCTTCCTTCTTTGCCTTTTTCTTGCCTCTCTTGTTCGTGGGTTTTTTCTCTTGCGGTTTATCTTCTTTCTCCACCACGGGAGCAGAGGCAGGAGGAGGAGTCCCCGATTGCTCGGGAGCAGCAGGTGACTGAGGTTTCGTCAATATTCCCGACGACATCAGTTTGCTCAAGAGGTCGTTGATGTCAACTTGAGATTTCAATGTGTTGGCGGGGGCCGCTTCCTCTACTTAGAAGGAGGAAAAGAAATTGGGGAATGGATGATCGATGGAGATTATTCGAAGTAAAGTTAAGGGGTGACAAGACTCTTAAGATATGATTACTATTTTTGCTCAAGTCCAACAACATCACTAAGCATGCGAGATAAAAACCCACTGCCAGCGACACAAACCCAAAATCTTTTCAAAATTCTTCAAAATTATATTCATATGAGTGTGTTTTTTGTCTCTAATTGCAACCTGACTAAATACTTTGAACCCTTCCTCTGTTTATTTAGACTGAAGAAATTTAAACTTATTTTTACATTCCTATCATCAAAACCATTAAAATCGGCAATGGATCAAGTCCAAGATAATCCTCCAATGTCCTTAACAAATGTGGTACAGGCAGGTTACGATATGCCAGTTACTTGGAGAAAATTGTCTCCAGATGAACATTCTAGATCTTGAACACACTACACAGTATAATGCTACCCGGCCGTGTTTATAATCTGGTTCTTTGTGGTGGTAACCATCATGTTAACAACCTCACATCATCATGTATAAACACTTTAAAACAAAAAGACATCCAACGAACCCTCTTTACTCACCCATGGGTAGCACAGATGGCTGCATTGGACCAACAGGCAGGTTGCCCAGAAAGCCACTCGAAGCTGAAGACGGGGTAGGTACATAGGTAGGGATAGGCTGAGGTAGAACTGGAGGCATTCCATACCCTAATGGGGTGGCTTCATTATAACCTCCTGGAAGTTCAGACTGAGGAACAGAAGTTTGCAAATGTGGTTGAAGTTGACCCTGTGCTAGTCCCTGCATGGGTACCATCTGCATTGGAATGTGTTGCCTCTCCATCACTGATTGGGAGTTGGGTACATCCAGACCGTGTGCACCCTGATAAATTGAACCTGAGAGAGGGATGGCTGGTTGATATGGGTCATATGCAAGTGACCCACTGACATCAGGTGGAACCCGCTGAAGTCCAACCCCATGTGGAGGGGGTCTTACATTTCTCATTTCCATGTAAGGAGATGAACGATCAGGGTGAACCCGAGCTGCATCGAGAGGAATACCACGAGGAGGATGAGCATCTTGCATGTGTTCCGGGAAGTGATGAGGGGAACCTCTTGGTAAAAGGTCTTCGTCGGGGTGACGGAGCAGTCCTTCTCTCCTGGGATCCCTCCTGGGATCCCTCCTGGGATCCCTCCTGGGATCCCTCCTTGGATCCCGTGGATGTTGACGGCTCATCGGTATACGACGATCATCTTCCTCCATAAACTCTCGTGGAGGGAACCTTTCTTCCTCCAACCTGAACTCTTCTCGCTCCTCATGGTGCACCCTGTGAGGAGGTGGACGTCTATGCCTTAATTCAAAGTCCTCTCTATAGGGACTTCCTTCTCGCCCTCGTCTTCCGTGGAGGCTACGCATCCTCTCCTCGTGCATCATTTCAAGTTCTTCCTCCCGTCTCCTTCTAGGTGGTCCTCGCATATGTGGTGGTGGAGGACCTCTTGTTCCAACAACCTTTTGTCGTTCTCTAACCCTCATCGATGTACCCCTCGGTCCCATCTGCTCCGGGAATTCAGGGGGTGGGGAACCCCTCCTCAATGCCCATTCCTCATCCTCCTGTAACATTTTCCTCTTCCTATCCGGGAACATCCTTGCTCTGCGGAATTGTTCCTCTTCTTCCATGATCCTATGGTATTCCTCGGACTCCGCGAGCTCGACCCTCCTCAGCCGTCGTCTCTCGACATCTGGTGAAGATCTGATAAATCTCGGATGTGCTTCAGCGATGCCAGACAGAGACATCAAAGAAGGGATCGCAGGTTGCTTCTCTGCTCCTTCGTTCTCCATTCTGGGTCTGTTAAATGTAGGAATGAACAGTAGGGTCAATATATTATTCATCTTAGATCTATTACTTGGATGGATAGACAATTGTAATAGGTCTCTTCTGGTAGAAATAGTTTGAATGTTGTTAATTCTGGAATTTATAGCAAGTTATTGATGCTACAGACTGATTTAAATTCCCATTATTTGGTTAAATAGTAGTCATGGAAGTAAAAACACTACTTTTAAACAGGATTTAAATAAGTGGCATCTCCACAGCATCCATTCAGTGACTTTTGTTTGGTCTCCCGTGTCCCTGATATTAGTTACAGCTGACACAATATAGGAGATATACTAGAACAAGGACAGCAAAAAGACCCAAACATCTTATTTAGACACTTCATTGTCTCATTAATACAGATATATGAGGGAGAAGCCAAATGCACAAGAGTTGTCAAACTATAGCTTTAAGAGTTTCTGTAGCAACGTTTAGTTCTTATCATCGGTTTCATTGATTCATAGCATGTTCTCCACAGGATAATTACAACTTAATTTTTAATGGTCATGTGAAACCTTGTTAAATTACTTATCTTCCAAGTGGAGTAACAAATAACGCATTCTTTGAAAACAGGATCTTCACAAAACAAAAAAAACTACTTTAAAAAGGATGACATCATACCCTCTCAGATCAATGTCCTCCCTCACTTCTGTTACATCTGCTCCTCTTTTGCCTTCAGCATCGAAGAAGTTCCTTGGTACATCACCCCAGTTTCTAGCCCTGGGAGATACATCGTTTGGGCCACGGGTGTAGGCATCTAGGTCTCTCAGATCTTGATCTACTGCGCTCGGTTCCACCGCATCCCTGAAGGCAGCGGGAAGAAGGTCATCACGGGGTTGTCGCACTTTCTTGTTAACTTCTGACACGCCATCTGTTTTCTCCTCGACAATCCCTGTTTCCGAAGACCGCTTGTCCTTGTCCGTTGGTATGACTTTATCACCTGGATGTACTGTAGAGGCTTCTGCTATATGATTTATGGGTTTACGATCCGATGAATCTGTTTTGGAAAGGTCACCTTTTGCCGAGTCGTTTCTTTCGTCGACGTCCATTTTAGCTGTCGCTTCTTCCTCTAGCTCTTTTTGCGATTCTATATTTGTTGTACTTTTGTCTTTAGCACTTGATACTGGATCGCTGCATATCTGTTTCTTTTCATCCTTCCCTCTGTCATCCTTCGTTGCTTCCCTGGCATCGTGGCCGGTCTTCTCCAACTTGCGTTCATCCGTATCCTTGATGGTTTTCTTCATTTCCACTTCGGTTGACTCCTCTGAATCACCAACAGCAATTCGTCTGTCATCCACATCCTTTTCTGTTGCTTTCTTTTTTCCATCCTCCTTCTCCTCCAAACTATTGAATCTCTCATCCACATCCTCCCCAGCAGGTCCTCGTCGATTCTTTGAATCTTGCTCCTGCATATCCCCGTCCGCAACATCACTGACTTTCCTATCGTCAACATCCTTCTTTGAATCTGACTCGTCCTTCCTTTGGTCGACATCTATCTTGGCACCATCCACATCTCTTGAATGTTCTACTTTCCTTTCATCCACATCACTGTTCTCTTTGGTCAACCTATGGTCAACATCACCCCTAGCAACCTTGGAATCCTCCTTGCTTGATAATTCCT